>CAJPEV010002337.1:0-46308 GCA_905338385.1 Darwinula stevensoni | reverse complement strand
CTCAGCTGCAAAATGCTTTGTTCAGACTTAAAATATCTTAGATGACTAAGAAAGATATTATCCAATATTTGTAATGAAAAATCGGCGTAGCCCTCACCACCTCGACCCACCATCTAGCTGTATGGAAAGTTTTCCTCATGACCATGAAATACCCAGCGTGCACTTTCATCATTTCTAGCTTTTCATGCAGAATTATAGGAACTGCTTGCGCACCGATGTTCAAAGTCTGCTGAATCTGATAATATGTAGCTCGACAATCTTCTTTCAGCAGTTAACGCACAACGACCAACGTTTGGTCGTCGGTTGCTGTGGGGGGTGGACCAGAACGGGCATTCTCCTGAAAGTTGTCTCGGCCAAGTTTGAGTTCAATGGCCCACCGGTGAACAGTGGGCAAGGGTGGAGCCCCACTCCCTAAGGCACCTAACATCTCCTATGAAAATCCTTGGCAGATAAACCGCGCTTTAGACAATAGTAGATGATGGCCCTTAGGTCATAGGGTGATGAATCACAGTGCACTGACGAAGTGGCCATCGTCGACCTTTACCTTAACTCAAACAAGAGTATATAACTTTTGAATTATGATGGGCTCAGACTTGAAAAGACACTAATATATACGCATATGACACACTAAAGGCCTGCGATCACTCCGCAGGCCGTCTAATGAGTGGAAATTTGAAAATACTTGCCAAAAGGCATAAAGCAATTCTGTTCAAACCAAAATTTAAAAATATTAAAGAAACCTCGAGAAGTTCGAAAGTGATGCCGTCCAGGTAATTTTATCCTCATTGAGAATCTAATATATATAGACGATGGTGACTGACTGAATGACTGACGCTAATTCTAACCATGTTCTAGATATGATGAGAGGCTGAAACTTGGTACACACAGCTGTTAGATTGCTGACTCCAGAAAAATTCCAACTTTGAGGGTAAGTGCCCTGGGGGCTCATTCCAGGGGGTCTCATTTTGTAAGCCTAGGTTTAACCCTGAGACGGACGCTTAGGCCTAAGCCATTCTCAGGCTCCCCTTGCCTTCAACAAAACGGAAGGAACGTGAATAGCTGATAGGTTTTCGATTCCAGAGAAAGTCTAACTTCGAATGCCCAACTTTGGGGGTCCATGCCCTGGGGCACGTTTTGGGGGGGGGACAGATTTCGCAGGCCTAGGCCCAACCCATGGATGGATGCTTAGGCTAATACCGTTCTCATATATTTTCTTCCTTCATGGAAGCAGGAGAGAAAATGAATAGCTGTATCATTTCACGCCTTGGATGAAGTTTGACATAGAAGGCACGTGCCCTGAGGTGATTGACTTAGCAGGCCTATAGGTAACCATGGGACAGACGCAGAGGCCTGCTCGAATCTTGCCCGACCCATTCGCATCGAGGAAATTCTCGGCCCATCTTACCGAGCTTCCTTTTGTCTTAGCCTGACGCGCTAGGCGTTCAAGCTATGCCGTTGGGTCATTGGTGAAGAGAAGGGCACGTAATGGTACGCTTGCAGATATGAATGGGTTCTATTTATCTTTCTTGCAGGGAAACAGTGGATGTTCCATTGACATTTCGATATAAGGTGGCTATGTCTAATCCACTTAAGGACGATTAGGCCAATGCTCACACTTCAACAAAACGGGAAGGTATAGCTACGGGCTGCATATACGGTTTTTTCATAGACAACTGTATGGAAACTTTAGAAGAGTTTGAGAAAAGGACTGCCATAGAGTCCTTTCGCCAGAATATACAATTAACGATAAAGGTCCTTACAGTCGAATTGGAATTATCGGCTTGAAACTCAGAAGTAATGAGCTTATGTGTCTGCTGCTGAAAAGATTCGCTCTAATCTGTTCCAATGTGGCTGGATTTCATTATATATATACGGTTTATACGGTTTTTTCATAGACAACTGTATGGAAACTTTAGAAGAGTTTGAGAAAGGGACTGCCATAGAGTCCTTACGCCAGAATATACAATTAACGATAAAGGTCCTTACAGTCGAATTGGAATTATCGGCTTGAAACTCAGAAGTAATGAGTTTATGTGGCTGCTGCCTAGCCCCTCCCCCCCAGATGGATGTGTAGGCTTACGCCATTCTCATGAACACGTTCCTTCCTTCTCAGTCATTGAAGGAAGTGTGTGTTATTGTTACGTTATTCACTCTAGAGGAATTCAGACTTCGGAGGGAGGGAGGGGGGGTGTACACGCCCTGGGGACGAATTTCGCATGCCTAGGCCTACCCCATGGATGGATGCTTAGGCCAATACTACTCTCATGCACACTCCTCAAAGGAAACGGGATGGAGAATAAGTAGCTGTTGGCTTGCATACTACAGGTACAGTTCGACATTGGCGGTACTTGCCCTGATGTGAATGATTCAGTTGGCTTATATCCAACCCTTGGACGATTGCTCAGGCCTACAACGATCTTTAATATTAGCCATCTTAGCGTTGAAACTCTCAAGTGGCTTATGTGGTTCATATGGTTGCTATTACTCCTACTTTTTTGGAGATTGATACGCTATTAAGAGTGCCTCGACCATAGACAGGAATTGAATACACCAATGGAACACTAAACACGGCACACTTACAATTGTTGATTCGTGATCCTTATGCTACAAATGACATGGCGTCATTAATATGTTCTTTAACACCTTTACTTTATGGTGCGAGAATTAAACCCATGAACAAAGGAGTTTGACCGCATTAGTAGGGGTGAGCATCGAAAACAAATGCCTTAGATCGCAGAGCGCCGAAGGCGCGTCCATAGCGAGTTTGTTTGCCCTTCGGGCAAACAAACTCGCTAGTATCATATAAGTACCTGACATAGACATCACGAATGATGGAATTAATCATGAATGGAAAAAACCATGGAAGTCAAGTGTGAAACTTATCCGAACGTAACCAGATTTCATACGATATCCTTTATCTACATGGTGCTTAAAAAAACTTGTGCCAATTCGTTTTTATGGAAATGATAGTAAATTGTTTTCAATCAGCCCAATATAAAAAAACTGCATGTGGGTAGATGAAATACGGTTTTGGCAAATTTTGAACGATATTGTCCCACTGTATCACGCGATACGCCGTTTAAAACTTGAAGGTCAACAGAATGCACCGGAAATACTGGCTGATGCAACCGCCTCAGCTGTGCAGCAATTGAGTGTCTGCACGTGCCATTCAGAAAGGCTAAGGAGGCTAGCTTCTCTGGCTAAGACGAAGGTCTCAGCAGGCTTATACGTCGCACTTTTTTTTCACCTCAATTTTGAACTGGCATTGAACGCGATACTATGCATCAATTTTCTTGAAATTTGCACATACCTTCTTTCCTCTATCTGTTTGCAGTGTTAAAAAAATTAATCTATTTAAAATGTCTCTGAAACCTTACAAAGGCTTGAAAAGTTACTGTCATTAATAGCGAAAATGACCTTGCACCTTTTTGTAACACCTTTAGAAATCTTCCCCAACATAATTCAAATTGCTTCTTCCAAAGTTCCAAGAGAAAGTCTCTGACCCCGGGGTATTTTATTCGTTCAATGTTTATATAAATTATTTTGGAAGCATCTCAACCGAGAGCACCATTAGTAGGATGAATACGATTTTTCATGTCTCGCGGAGAAACAACCCGAGTGTCTAAGTGAGGAATGTGTTATATTTAAACCTATTGAACTTCTTTTTCCCAGGTCTGTCTTTTCCTTTAGCGAAGAAGCCAAGAAGCTAGGAGATGAAGGGTCTCTGCAGAAAGAAAATCAGTGTATGAGTATTCCATGCACTGTTTCCGAAGAGGTACGTTGGAATAAGAATTTGACTGTCCTCCTATAATAATATGGGGAAGCTTTAAAAAGCGTATATGAAGTGCAATAAACAGTAGTCCAAAACTATTGCTGCTAGTCGAATATATGCGATAAATATGAAGTAATGTAAAGTCCATTTTTTAAGGTTTTCCTGCAACCGCAACCTCAACATCCTAACATGGCAAACCATCTGAAGGTTACAGCAAGACAGACTGCTTACTCTCAAGTTCAACAATGACCAAAAAGGGCAGGTTTTGACTGCTGAGGCGGATATACTGAGAAAGTGGAAGTCATACTTTGAGGAAATCTTAAACCCCAAAACAATGGACGCTGTCCGACCCGACCTGGACCCGAGTGCAGCCGTCCAAGAGCAATAAGCTTTGGGAAGAGGAAGAGCGCAGCCCTACAGACCTACTTTTCAATCTCCACAAGGTCCTTGAGAGTCATTGAGAGTAGGCCGAACACGTGCTTTGTAGTCCTCGAAAATGGGGACGACCATGTGTCCGGAAGGAAGTTGCGGGGGGTGCTGAAGGAGTATATAATCAAGGGACAACGACTGCTGGTCGTTCTGTCCCAATATGGTGCATACAGGAGCTGTGTTCGAGAGAGCAGGAGTTCTCAGGTACGCTCTGGACTCCGGCAGTGTTGTGTACATTCTCCTTTCTTGCTTTCATGTACATGGACGGAATGTGCAGTCGCAGTCTCAATCTAGTGGAGTCAACATTAGTGGTGTCACGGCAAGGATACTTCTCTTTGCCGTGCTGAAGATGGTGCTGGATCGGTTCGAATCGAATACACTGCGGCCGGAATGAAACGTAGCATCTCCAAGATACAGGTTACGCTCCTAACGAGAAATCCTCCATATTACATCCTGTACATCAGGTGTGTTCCACCGGAACAGGTGGACCAATTCAAGTACCTTTGGATCTGGTTCTCGAGTGACATTGAAACTTGATTGGCGAGGCTTCTGCAGTTCTGTGAGAAGTTTAGCGAATTGCAGTTGACAGATCGGAAGTTTCTGGGGAAGCCACACTCGGTTTTCAAGATTGTTCATCTCCCTATCATCGCCTATGGTCACGGACATAGGGTAATGGCTGAAATAACTGTATCACATACACAAATAGCCCAATTTAGGTTCTTGCATCGGTCGCCTGGTGTGGCGCGCCGTGATCAGATGTGGAAATATGTCGACCGCGAGGGCCTCTATGTCCAGCAATTGCTTTTCGGAATTGAAAGGTCTCAGGTCAGGTGGTATGGATACGTCTAATGCATGCCCTCTGAGAGACTCCCAAGAGGAGTCTTTCTGGCCTAG
Source organism: Darwinula stevensoni (assembly GCA_905338385.1). NCBI lineage: Eukaryota > Metazoa > Arthropoda > Ostracoda > Podocopida > Darwinulidae > Darwinula > Darwinula stevensoni. Next base: position 41,213 of record CAJPEV010002337.1, on the reverse strand, counting down.
ATTGCCAGCAAAAGACCAGTTGGTAGGCATCAGGCAAGGTGGAGCGATTATGTCGTTTGGCCAGGTCACGAGAAGCTCGAGTCCGTTGCCCAGGATCGAGGTCATTAGAGGACGCTCCTGGGCATGTTCAAATAGTGACGTATCATGTTGGGATGAGATGTTTCGAAAAATATTCATGCATGATTTTGATGATAGAAGCTATGAGTACTGGTTTTCTTGGACCTACAACAGGTGGGAGACAAATTATCACAAAGAACTTTGATACATGTGAGAGAGATAACCGAAGGAAATTACTCCAAGAAGTTCATCTATGGAGGAGACTATGTGCATGACCAGTATATCGGAAAGGTGATTCTCCTCGTTGGAGTCAGTGGAGCAGGTACGAGAATATTCTGCTTCTTGCATTCTTTCCATGGTGTTCCATAGATCCAGAGACCCTGGGTGGGAAATGTTCTGTAGAGGACAATGGTGGGGAAAGATGTACAGGGTTTTCCATGAAATAGTTTACAGAAGAATTTTCAGCTATTCTCACTTCAATTAAATTTAGTTAATGTTATGTTTTTGTTATTACTTCCTATTATTGATAAACGTTTTTATTTTACTTCTAGGTGAAGGAAGACGCATGGTTAAACATTTCTTCCTGACGTTAAAGTTAATAACAGTGTTAATAAGAATTTAGCCTAGCTAGCTAAAAACCCCATGGTAAACTGACTTTGCAACACTGTGTATATGTAAACCGCATAACTGTATGGGTGCGGAGAGAGAAATTGTTTGGGTATGTCGGTATAGAGTAGGGCGTTGCGGTATACCGGTATTTTCATCATACCGCAGTATTCGGTTCTCATGATAATCACACCAACCCCTACTATTAATACATTTTTCGGTATTATCGCCACGGTATGAAACCGTGGAATACTCCCCATGTTCATACATGTCACGGTATGGAAACCGTATGATACCGCCTCTCATCATACCGCCACCACGGCGCCTAACCTGAAGAGCCATTTCTAAATATAAAATACATTGTCAACTGTCCTCCCCATCTCCATACACGGTGACGCCCAATACCCGGGGAACACCGATGCCTTCCTGGAAATCACCGAAGTGTATTTAATCAGAGATTCATGGACCAATATCCGTAATTTGTGGGTTCGACTTGCGCCTTGACTGTGTTCCTTGCTCGTGTGCCTGAGCACTCAACATCTCCATGTCTTCTGAGGATGTGGGGTGTGACGTCATTGGAGACACTGACATCATCGTCAAACCCAAATTGACCTCTTGTGTTTGGAGCAATTTTAAAACGTATACGAGGGGCGGCAATTAAGTTCCGAGACTTGTGCTATCCTGCGAGTTGTATGCTGTGCAGAAACTGGATTGAGCCAATTACAGCTAGTGTATGTAATAACCACCTTCAGTGAGAAATATTAAATGTCTATCTTAGTCAGTTGATCTGTAGCAGCGTCGTGCGTAACTAGTGTTTTTCTTCGTTGTCAAATTATTTACGATGGAGCAACGAGCGAACATCAAGTTCTGCTTTAGCCCTTAGAATCTCAAGGTCCCGATATATCGGCTCTTCATAATGGGATGCAATTCCGCTTGGGAGCAAAAGGGTTAAACTTTGAAAAGCCACTTCAGAAACATATGAAATGCTGAAAAATGTGTATGGAGATGATGCCCTGTCTCTTGCTCGAGTATTTGGATGGTTTAAACGATTCCGAGATGGGCGTGAGGATCTTGAGGATGATCCAAGGAGTGGGCGACCATCAACTGGTCGAAATAGAGAAACAATCGAATAAGTTCAAGAACTGGTAGCCAGGGATCGTCGATTGAATCTGAAAATAACGGAGGATGAAATTACCATAAGTAGGGATACGATTTGTCAAATTTTGCATGAAGATTTGGAAAAGCGGAAGGTCTGTGCGGAGTTTTTTCCGCACAGACTCACGGATGAGCAAAAGGAGCGCAGAGTCGCAACTAATGAAGATTTCATCCAGACTTGTGAGCGCAATCTTGACTTACCCGATTGTATCGTTACCGGAGATAAGTCGTGGGTGTTTCGGTACGACCCTGAAACCAAAAGACAGAGCATGGAATGGCGAACGAAGAACTCGCTGATGCTAAAACGTTCCGCTTGCAAAACTCTAAAATAAAAATAATGTTGCTCACGTTTTTTGACAAACGTGGTGTCATCAACAAGGAATTCTTGCCTGCAGGACAGTACATAGTGAATTCTACCTTCAAGTCTAGACCGTTGTTAAAGCGTATTGCTCGAGTGAGGCTGCAGTTTCGAGGGGGAGAGAGCTGGTTCCTGTTGAGTGACGATGTGCCTGCTCATTCCGCTCTGATTGTGATGTGCTTCCTGGCGAAAGGCGGCGTGGTGGAGATCAACCACCCAGTTTACTCTCTCGACCTCGCTCAAGCCGACTTCATCCTCTTTCCTAAACTAAATAATGTACTCAAAGTCAAAGGATTTGAGAATATCGATGACATCAAACAAAATGTGGCAGCCGAACTAAACGCGATTTTTCATATGCTTTTGATAAGTGTTTTCCACAGCGTTTAGAAAGGTGTAATAAGTGTGTTGAGGCTAGAGGAGATTACTTTGAAGGCGATTAAAACAATTTTTCTTGTATCTTATTTCTATCGGTTTTCATGGGCTGAGTCTCAGAACTTTATTGTTGAAACTCGTTGGTCGCGTAGCTTACCATGGAAAGGAGAAGGCTCCTCCCACGGACCTCCGAGTCGGAATTTCCTGCTTTACTCTAGGGCTTGGTTACATCATCAGAGAAATGTTTTAAGCCATTCAATTGTCCTCCTGAGATCTATGTGGGAAACCATAGGGAACTATTTCAAAGGGAAAGGGGACTCCTCTAAGTAGAATCTGGAAATAAGTCCCTACTACTACCACTTTGGCTCCCTCTCACGCCGGTTTTCGGAGCTGTGTCAGCCTCATTCGCCAAAAATTGAGCCAACTTCCCCAGGTATGTCCCGACAATAAACAGAAAAAAGGGACTGGGATGCAGCACTCATTTGAAGGTGCTATAGGGCACTTTCTCTTAAGACAGAGTCCGCTCAAAAAAGTTGCCTTTTGGCAATGCAGAAATGTTAGGTGGATGGAGTCAGTTCATGGAGTTTACTGGATTCAAATAAGTAACGGCGACAAACGCAAATTGTAATGGCTTCAAATGAAATCAAGGGGTTAGAGGCAGAAAAACTGAAATGGAATTTGTTCATCCGCGTCGATGTTCATTTCCCTCCTTTTTCAACATAATTATTCTCATTTCCATATCACATTCTATCTTTTAGGAAGTTTTTAATCTACCTCTCGCGTAGGAAGAAGGCTGTGTCTCCCTTTCCAATCGCTTCACAGAAATAACGAAAATTCCTCAAATGGAACTTGATGTCAAATCAATGAGCATTGGGGGGGGGGATCTCCCGAAGTCAAGGTGAATAGCAGACGAGGAAAGAAGTGAGAATTGTAACTTATCGAAACAGACGTCACCTTCGATCCAGGCTTCACAGAGCGATAGCACTCAGGGCATAAATCAAGGGAGGCAGGGTAAAGGGTAAGAAAGTCATCCAATGCATTCTGCCACATGTCCAAGTTCATGACATTCAGTTTGACGTTGATCAGGTCAGGGATGTTGGGTTTTTTGAAGAAGGTTTATGATACAAAACCTCTAACAACTAGTAATCACAAAGTGTTAGGTTTAACTGCAGTTGTTAAGAAAGGTCTAGTCTTTCGGATGATACGAAACTCATTTCCATCTGAAAAAATAAAGACACTATAATGTTCAAAATTCGGGGGATCTCTGGGGCACACTGTATATCTCTAGAATGGTCTCTCAGAGCATCGTAGGATGATTTGGGCTCGTCCCATCTGGTTTCTGCGTAACCTTCTTGGATTGCGTGTTTTCTGGGGAACCAAAGGAGTCGATTCCTTTTTTGCGGAGTCGTTAGATGTCTGCAATCGCTGAGAATTTTTATTGCGAAATCCAAGATGATCGAGTGCACTGCCTGCTTGAATTCGTATGGAATGACCCATGAACAATATCTACAGGGTGAGTCAATAGTCTGGACACAGGGAAACGTGATTTTATTAACATTTTATATTAATTGTAGAACTTTATATTTACATAATATGTTTATTATGATGTCCCTCTGTTTCAATGCACTTATTGATTCGCTTCACCCATTTATGCTGAACACTGTGAAATGAAATTTGTGAACAAATGAAATAACGGTTAATAAAATTTCCCTGTGTCCAGACTTTTGATTCACCCTGTGTAGTGATTGATGGAATATTTACAATAATAAATTGTTCTATATATTTGCATTTTTTAAAACTTCAAGTGCATAAGACAAGGCAATTATCGGCGAGTCTCATCCCAAATTAAAGCAACTTGCCCAAATGACTCACTACATGAATTAATTTAATGTAATGGCTGCGATTTAAGCAATACACACTCATAGATAGAATTTAAAATACATTTTAAAATTGATTTAATATATTGTACACGTACTGGTATCAATGTGACATGCCAACTGTCAATATCCAAAGAATTTGCAATTTGGATTCCTCGAGAAAAGAGCCAAATACTCCAATAAAAGTGGGGACGGGAAATTCGTAAAGTTTACCCGAGAGAAACAGCGGAAATGGTCTTTAAAAAAATATTGATTTTCCTAGGAACTCTGATATGTGGGAAAATCCAGGAAAATTTCGTGGTCATAGGATCAGGCGAATCAGAGGAAGATGGCCAGTGGGGAGGAGAAACGAAGTCAATGAACGAATAATTCTAATCTTCCTGCCGAGAGGCATCTTCTACTGTCCCGTTTTATGAAAAAATTACAAAGAGGCATATTTAAATATATTTCCGTTCATTTTCTGCATCACTCTTACCATTTGGGGATAATAATGGAAGCTTTATAATGCGCTGAATGACGGGAGAAAATATTGGGCAAAATAGATCGGAATGGAACTAGTAATGATTGAAAACATGTATAGATGGAAAAAAAAGTATTGACAAATTGGAGCGATGGAGCTGAATGAAAATCCTAATACAAGTAAGGGTGCAATACGTCCCACTGGCACTTCATTTCATGAAAAATAAATACTTGGAGCATGCGAAGTTGAACCATTTTTATTCCAGGCCTTTTGGAACAGCGGCTAGGCCAAAATAGACCAACTGTTTAAAAATAATAAAATTTCCATATTATTCTGTAATAGAACGAAAGTCATGTTGTCAAATGCATGTTGGAATGCTTTTTTATGTGACCCATGAACATTTTTAAAGTCGGACATCGCAAAAAATGAGTTCCAAGTTTCCTAATATGAAAAAATGGGACATTCGACTTTCATTTTCGGCATGTGGGGATGATGATAACAAATTAATACTTGTATCATAAATTTGAGGTAGATGTAAACTCTTAGACCTGAAAATTTCGTGTTATTAATGCTGGTTCCTTCAAAAGATATTAGGGTGATGAAATTCTAAAAAATGCGTACATTTTGCATCAGACATGTAATTCAGGTTTCATAAAACATTATTTTCATTTGTAGGCTGATCAAAAAGAAACGGAACTTTGACTGCGCTTCAAACAATCCTCTTCGAAATCTTTGGTCGCTCTGTAACCATCAACTATGTTCAATTTGCGACTCATGGTAAACATTTCAGTTGCCCGTTTTATAGGGAACTCTGTTGAGAGAAATGAGAAGAAATTGCCATAGTAACCTTCGCCGTATTTTACAGAATGCCAGCGATAGAGCAAAGAGCAAACATTAAGCTCAAAAATTGTTCAATTAGATTCAAGAGATTTTGCAACACATATGCATAGACATCTGCTGCAAGCACCTGCTGTACGTAGGTAAACCTGCTGAAAACCCTCGAGAGCCTAGGTGTAGAATTTTCCGAGCTTCATGTTTGCCCTTTGTGGTCGCAACCGTGAGGTCATTTAAAGCGGTTTTATATATTTGATAGCGTTAATTAAACTCAGTGGTCGTCTCAAGAAATTCACTTTCTGTTGACTGTAAAAATGGTACTCAGCGTTTCTCGTATGTCGTGAAGCCTGCAGAGTGACCAACGATTTCGACGAGCATTGCTTGAACTGCGACGAAAGCTCCGTTCCCTTTTGATCAGTCTACGTACTTTCGAATTGATCAGATTGTATATCGTCTGAATGGCATGAAGCATAACATTCAGAAGGTGTAAATAGCACGTTCCTACGGATTAGCTTCTACTGGGTGCTCCACTTGAAACTAGCCTGGCAAGTCTTCTTTGCGTATAATTGAGCAAAAAATAATTTATGACCTCATGTTGGAAATGGCTGCCGTAGACATGGAAACGTTTTAGTGTCCTCTCCACCATCTTCATAGACCCCGTCTGTAGTTCTTCCTGCATAAGCAGGAAGAACTATGGCAGCAGAAATGTTGACCTTAACCCTTTCAGACCTGAATTATTCTGAATATGACCTAAAGACCACTATCGAGATAGAATCATTATTCCCTCCTTTTCCCTCTATTTTCCTATTCCACTTTGAATTTTTTCCCTATATATGTCGTTTTTATATTTTGTATGAATTTTCCGTACTATACCACATATTGTATATATTATACATGTTGTTACATAACTAAATATTACAAAACTGACGGGTAAGAGAAGGCCTGAGAAGGAATTGAGTCATGCAGATTTGAATCCATTGTAGTGTAATATAGGGTGCAAAGTCAAGAGATTCCGAGGAAATTACCATATAGAAACAATGAACATGTAATGTCCATTGGAATAGACACCGGGTCTGAAATAGTTAAAATCATCAAGTTTTCTGGGGTCGTCAGAGTAAGCTTTGTATTTGAGGTTCTCCCAAAGATAAAATTCACATTTGGATGAACCTGGATTAGGTGGTGACTGCAAGCCTCTGCTTAGTTCTTTCTTCTCTGAGCTCTTCTGGACACCTGAAGGATTTATCCTTGCAATATGCAGGGTAGCTCCGTCTTGTTAGAAATAAGCGCACTGTCGTGGCACTGTAGCACTCTTAACACTTTCATTTCGGGTGAAATAAAAATATGTCTTCTTTGGTTTAACGTTTAAGGAGGTACTCTGCTGCAGTATTCATATGTTTCATCACTAGAAAGCAATACCGAAGAGATTATGTGCGATTGAGTTGACTGTATACACCAAAAGTTTTGATAATATGCCTTCTTTGGTTTAACGTTTAAGGAGGTACTCTGCTGCAGTATTCATATGTTTCATCACTAGAAAGCAATACCGAAGAGATTATGTGCGATTGAGTTGACTGTATACACCAAAAGTTTTGATGTATGTGTACCATATTAAAAAAAAAACGTTATCATCGCAAAGAAAAATGTTGCCGTCCAATATTGTGTACACTATGCGCGAAAGTATTAATGCAACTTTTAAGAACAAAACACACATTTCACTATGGAAAACTGCATTGCTCACAATACTGCGTACTGCTCTTCAAGAAATACTAATGCGTATTGTTTTGGAAGCTTTAGTAGCACGACTAATTCCTTCCACCCAACTTGCCACCACATGAGTCATGACTGCATAAGTATTTAAACCTTTCCTGATGTACCACAATAAACTATCACAACTGTGGCGATAGACAGCCTCCGACTGGAAACAATACGAAAGAGTTTGCCGGGCTACTTTCAAGTGGAACATCCTGTGCAACCCCTTCAGGAAGCATACTTCCTTTGCCTGTTAATAGATTTCATTCTTTGTCTTCAGGAAAAAGTACTCTGATCAACTCGATGTTGAACCATCTGATGGATGTGAAGTTCAAGGATCCATACAGGTATGAAGTCATTAAGGAAGAAGAAGACCAGACCACGAGCCAAACGAAGATCGTCACTTCCTACACGCTCGCTTTTCCCCCAAAACTATGCCCCAAGATGAGTGATACCATGACTTTCATTGATACCCCTGGGTTTGCCGATACTGCAGGCATTGACGAAGACAAAAAACTCATAAAGAAAATCAGCGACTTTTTCAGGTCGAATGAAGAGTTTGCCATCGACATGGTTCACCTCGTCGGTATTGTCGTCCCGAATTCCAACAAGAGATTGGATGCCAAGGAAAAATATGTCTACGATCAGATGCTGTCTTTGTTCGGTAAGGACTTGGAAAAAAATTTCGCATTGCTTGTGACACACATGGACGCGGTTGGCAAGGAGCCGAAGCAAATCTTGGACGCAGCTAAGAAGGCAGAAATCCCAGTTACCAAATGGTATACATTCAATAATTCAGGCTTCTACGAGAAACCCTCCCAGGCTATGGACGTTAAGACGATGCAGAGTATTACCTGGGAAAGGAACGTAAAACAGTTCTACAAATTGCTCGATGACCTGGATAAGCCAGAGTTACAACCAGTTAGTCTTACAATGACAAAGGAGGCCTTGAATGAAAGATTGTGTCTGGAGGATAACATGAAATGTATCCAGGAAGATATGTCCAACGGTGAGCTCGATCTCATGCCCAGGATGATACGTCTAACGTTCATTCCTACAGGGTGTCAAATCATGGACGATCCCAAGGAGAATATTTAATAACTTTGTTGAATGTGCGTACATAAACTTCAATTGCAGGATATTTTTGGGATTGAGCTTTATAATTCTTCTATTATTGAAATATTAATAGAAATTGCGACTTACGGCATCAAGCAACGCGTTTTTATGGTGCAATCATACTATTTGAATAAAAATTGTTCGAAGACAGAGTGAAGGGCATTTCCCAAATAGTATGAAGTGAGAGATGCCGGAATAAAGCCAATGATCAGTAAGTTTAAACGTACATTGGAGGAAGGAGCCCTGTTTATTCTGGATGGTGCGAATCGCAATGCGACTGCTTCCTGCACTAAAGATAACTTTCATGTAAATGACTCGAAAACCATTAAGTAACTCCAAGATCCTACTCAGAGTGAAAAGATTTCTAAAGTGGTCCTCGAAGCTGTGGCCCAAAATTCCGTGTTGTCACGTGATTGGAAGCGAGGGAATCTATATTAAACACATCATCCTATAATTTCCTAAAGGCATAGTTTAATATGCCATTTGAGTTTTGTTTTCTAGCTTTTGTAGATTTCGAGAACTAAATTTATATGGTGGAAGCGCCCATTATTTGAAACCCTGTACTTCATGCGTGGCGATGAATTTATTACATGACGATTCCATTTCTGGCGTTGTCTTTTTCACTTGAATGCGCATTGTTCGCTTTGAGTCAGAGTCCAGTAGACACTATTTTCCCTTTATTAGCTTTACTCCAATCAATGTTGGTTGATTCAACCGCTGTAAGAGATGCCCCAGACATTTCGTAAATCAGCTTTAATGAATGCTACTTTCTGCTTCTCTTTACTTGTTTTCCGATCTATGTAGCTCTATTTGACATTGGGGAACTCTGTATTACCTACCTAGGCAACTAACCCAAGTTGGGCCAACGTTTGCCATATATTGCAAATCCACATGTAAAATGTGGGCCACAAGTTGCGAAACCAACTCCTCTCAGGCCTGTTCCGCGGCCCCAAGTTGAGCCAAAGTTGGAAGCCGAAATTGGACCGTCATTAAACGATGTCGTGACACTTAGGCGCTTTTTTTTAAAGAAAATCCTAGAGATATCTTTTTTTCTTTAGACGCTCTTCCCTTCTGCGAACATTCCCAGCTGAACCGAGGGAAACTCGGCAGCAATATTCCAAGGAGTATTGTCGCCCTGCTTCCTCCAGCCTTCGATTGTCTCTATCTTGGCATGTACATACCACATAGGATAAGAAACCCCTCCTAACTTCATTCACCGTTTACTCGATATCTTGCTGAAAATGCTTGTCAGGTGATTCCTTTCAATGCATCCAGATTTAAATCCCCTGCAGTGGAGCCAGACAAAGCCCCTGCAATCAGCGAGTCTAAGCTCAAACAATTCTCAGCGCATCGAGTCAGGCGGAATCATCCAAGAATAATTTTCTCTACAATTACCGAAAGTCTCTATGGAGTGTTTACCTTTCTTAAACTAGTGCACTAAGGAATTCGAGAGTCTTCCCTACCTTTTTTATTGGGTAATAGACCTCGCACAAAAAGTACTGAAATTGAATTCATAGGCACTACCTCATTACACTAAAATTGCCGCTATTTTCTCGACATCTTTCCTTGAAGAAACTTTTTCTATTAAAAAAGTGAAATAGATGACTATGGCACGGAAAGAACAAATAATGATGCCACATTAGAGTTCATGTGGGCACCGGTAACCCGCTCACAGCCAATGTGACCTCAACATGGTGTGCTTTCAGGGTATGGCTAAAAATGATATTAACCTGTCAACATGGACATGTTGACATGTTCATGTTGAGAAATATACAAGGTGGTTGCTTGGTTTGAACATAAACTTGGATGGTTTTGCCCTGTTCCGAGGTACCTCCATAAATTTTATAAAGTGTTGTTCTTAAACCATATTGTATTACAACCCTACCAACACCAGAGAATATCAAGTTTCTTTTTTCATAATTTTCTTCAATAATTGGTGATTTGTGGAATCGCTAATTTTTTAAACCATCTTCTGGTTCCAGCCTTTCATCGCCTATCGCATTTGGAACGCCTGCTCAAAGATAATCAAAAGTTGTTTGGAAAGAAAAAGGGAGTCAAAGAAGATCTCTACAAATCAGCAGCAGATTTCGCCAAACAAATGACGCGCATCCACAAGTTCATTATTGATGCAAGTGTATGCCTAGAAAGACTTCACAAAATAGCCCTCAAAAAGGATTCTCCAAATATTATTGGCTATATAGACATTCTCATTCAGAGGGAGGAGCAAAAATCACATTCTCCAGATAAAGAGAAGCACCTCAAATATCTCCAGGAGATAAAATGGGGAGTAAAGTATTTGAATGACCAGAAGCATGGATCCGGGATTTTTCCCTTTGAAGAAAGACTGCGAGAATTGGAAAAGAAGGGATTGCGATTCGTTTCAGAAAATGATGAATTCCACATGGACATGGATAAACCGAGCTGGTACCAAAAATTGCTAAAGAAGCTTCTCGATTAACCCATGTCGCAGGAGTTGCGACATATTGGATATTTTCACCTTTGATTTCTTTTTCTAATGAGCTTCAAATGAACCATGTTTTTTTTAAATAAATTGTGGGGTATATGAATATTTTTAGACATGATGTAGAATGACATCAAAAGGCAACGGGCATATCACTAACGGGAGTTACATCCTCGAAATCCCGGTTTTCATGAAAGGCTTAGGATTGTGAAACTTGATCCTCTAAATGGTACAGTACTTTTTACTTATTTTGTCTCAGGTTTAATAATGTCTTCATTTCCTTTCGTTGATGGAGCATTTCGTCAACAAAGGCGAAGAAAAATAAATGTATACAATCCCAGAACCCAAACGGTAACGCAAGACTGAGCGCGCTGGTGTCATTCGTTAAAGCTCATTTCAAAAGTCTTTCCACGTGGCACCTCTGTATGTCAATGAAGTATTTTGTCCATGAACGAAAAGAGCTACACTGGAAGTCCTCGATTCATGTCGTTTCGATAACGTCGCTAATATATAAGGAAACACATTTCCACACGCGTTTCTGTCGTTCCAATATAACGTCGTGAATCAGGACGACGTAAATCGCGGATTTACTGCGTTCTACTTCAGGTCGTAATTTGAAAGCAGCTTATTACTTGGAGCGCATCTTTCAACCCTACCGAAAGTGTCTTCCACTGCACTCTTACACACACATTCTCATCATGGGCCCGAAGATGCGAGCTCGTAAGCACGTGAAATAAAACAGTATACTTAACGAGTTCTTCGCATCCGTTTTCACTGTGGAATCCGACTCGGCACCGACTTTGGAGGAGGTGACCTCGACTCGCATCGAGGATATTTCCATCACCGAGGAGATGATCGAGAATATGATAGGGAAGCTGAAGGTGGGCAAGGCGACCGGCCCCGATGGGATTCCTGCGAGAGTCATTAAGGAAACCGCGAGAGAAATATCGGTTCCGCTAAGAATTATATTCGATAGCAGCTTCTCGCGCGGGGAAGTACCTAAGGACTGGAGACGCGCAAACGTCGTACCGATCTTTAAGAAGGGCGAAAAGAGTAATCCAGGAAATTACAGGCCGGTAAGTCTCACGAGTATCCCAGGGAAGATCATGGAGAGCATACTAAGGGACCATCTCTTGGATTTCCTCGAAGGAAACGCGCTCATTCGGGACTCTCAACACGGCTTTAGGAGGCGTCGAAATTGTCTCACCAATTTGCTCGAATTCTACGACTGGGCGACGGAAGAGAGGGATAAAGGGAATCCCGTGGACATCGTCTATTTAGATTTCGCGAAAGCTTTCGATACCGTTCCTCACAAGAGGTTGCGGGTTAAACTGGAGGCGCACGGGATCCAGGGTAGGACGAGTGAGTGGATCAGTAGCTGGTTGGCAGGACGAGAGCAACGGGTGATGATAAATGGGGAAGCGTCGGAGGAGGTCGGAGTCGCAAGCGGTGTCCCTCAAGGCTCGGTCCTTGGACCGCTTCTGTTTTTGGTCTACATAAACGATTTGGATCTCGGCGTAGAGGGTAAGATAAGTAAATTTGCCGACGACACCAAGATAGGTTTTACCATAAGGGGGGAGGCGGATAGGGCTAGAGCCGAGCGAGATTTAAGTCTTTTGGACGAGTGGAGCAAGAAATGGCTCATGAGGTTTAATAAAAGTAAGTGTAAAGTTCTCCACGTCGGTCGAAACAACGGTAGGTCTCTCGACACGTTCGGCGATGTTAAATTGGATGAGGCAAACGGAGAGAGAGATTTAGGTGTTTCTATCGATGAGGACCTCAAGTTTTCCTCGCACGCGCAAGCGACGGTGGCCAAATGCAATAGGATTCTAGGTTACATTCGTCGGTCGGTTGCAAGTAGGACATCTCGCGTTATTCTTCCGTTGTATGCGGCGCTGATAAGACCCCAGCTGGAATATTGCATCCAGTTTTGGAGGCCTACAAATAAGGGCGATTTGTTGGCGCTCGAGGGAGTACAGAGGAGGGCCACAAGAATGATTAAGGAGGTTAGGGGACTATCATACGAGAAGCGTTTAGACGTGTTGGGACTGTACTCGCTCGAACGAAGGTTAAGGAGGGGCGATCTCATCCAGGCTTTCAAGATAATTAAAGGAATAGATAATATCGAGTGTGGTAGGTTTTTCCAGTTTGATAACAGCAAGAGAACGAGAGGTAACCGACTTAAGTTGCGCAAACCGCAGGTGCGGCTCAGGTCGAGACAGGAATTTTTTTTTGCAGAGTGGTGAAAGCGTGGAATGCGTTAGAAGACGAAGTAGTGGCTGCCCCTTCTGTAACTATCTTTAAGAAGAAACTAGATGCTTTCATGGACAGGCAAAAAGGTGGGGGGCAATGTTGACGTTAGGTACTAGACAGTAAGCAACTAGGATAGTCAACAAAAAAAAAAACAAATAAAAACAAAAAAATACAAAAAATATAGCTTTAAGAGGGTTAGGCCTACCCTAAAATTAAGGAACCTTCGACCTCGACACGTGATATCGAAATGGGCGAAATCGTCCCTTGATGTCACTAACTCTCTTGACTCTTAACACTCACATTTGGGAGAGTCCCAAACACAGAAGCATATAAGACGAGCATCGTACATGAGCTCAGACGATTGGAGGAAGATAGGGAACAGCTGGCGCACAGCAGGGTCATGGTGTAGGCGGCTCCGACGTGATTCAACGTTAATGATTATCACGAAGAGATCGCCAGCGTGTTCGAGGTGTATAATGACTCCGTTGACTCCTTAAATATACAATTACTTTATTGTGACAACCAGCTTGAAAAGAGGTCAATAATAAGGAGAACCAGAAAATGGATATGGGATCGAAATTCACAATTCTGTTCTCTTAAATGCTTGTTAGGCAATAGATATTCAACGAGCAATACCTGAATATAAACCCTAGTGGTATGGGTGAGGTGACAGACAGCATACGATCTCCAGCACTGACGTCAATTGTCCACATTCAATATCCCGCGTCTTCTCTAAGGCTTCCTCTCACTATCCTCCAATTCAACTCCTTGTCCGACTCACTCACTTGGCACACCTCGACCCCCGCGACTCTCCCGCGCGACCCTTTTGTTCCGTTATGCCGGACATGCGCATCATCTTTCACGGTAATTTCATCATCTTTATAAAAGTACCTCCTACAATGGTCTGCAAATCGCCTACTTCTCGGCAAGCTCCCGTCTCCCATTTATTATACTTATACATTTATTACCATCGCCAAATGTGACTGTGACACGGAGCAATAATACAATCATTATAGAACTCTTGCGCTTGTCAGCATCCTTCCGTCGTTCGTGAACGCTTTGAAAGGATCGAAGGATATGTAAGCAGTGACGAAGGAGCATGTCATTCTTCAACTCTGAAAGTCGGCATTTTGATGGACCCCCCGAGGAAACTGCTGTGATGGACTTCTTGGCGGAGTCATGTAAACGCAAGTGGCGACGAACTAACGAATCGACACGTATTTCATGACGGACGCTCTAAATCCATCGATTCACGGAAGCAGTTGGGAGGCACCGTGGTGAACGATGCCATCGCCCCCTGACTAGTACCACGCCAACTCTCGTCTCATTGTCCAACCTGAAGATGACAAGAGCGATTTTTCGTTTTTTCCGTGAAAATTGTCTTCCCCCTTCGCGTGACCAATCTTTAAGTGCCATAGTGGAAAGGAACATTCTCGGATGATAAAGAATATATTTGTTGAACCTCGCTGTTGATATCTTAAAGTGTTTGGCCTATTGCGCTGTCACACACACACACACTGAATTTGTCGTTCGACCAAGCTAGCGGTCAGAATCGCGCACACTAATTGTTGTTAACCTCCAGACCTCGGTTACTTTGCAACCGAGGTCCTCCGGATTTAATCAATATGTTCCCAATAATCTTATCTCCTTTTTTTACGTGTCGGAGACTTTCGGAACACCATAGATATTCTCTAGGCTCATGGAATCAATTTCTAACTTGCCGGCCCGTAGAAGACTTCACCGAACTCTCCGACAAGAAATCCCGGGTTCATTCGGCGGCCCTAAAGCTCAGTGGCCCTCACATCGGGTGAGATCTTCGCCCTCATATCCATATCCCTCATATCCAGACCCCTTTATTGATCGGAGCCCCTTTCTCTCATTGATCGGCTCTTTCTCCATCGATCACAACCCTGTCCGTAAAGTCCATCTCCATTACTTTTCATGGAAACCTATGAATGAAACGGACGAATATGGAAACTGGATGTTAACGACACGACCGACGGAGTCCTTGCGATCCAAGGAGAAGCCTTCCTGTTCTATCCCGCCGCTCTCACCCTCGGAAGTTACTCTACTTCGCGTGGAGGAATATCGGACTCGAAGTGTTGTACGTGGCTTTTCCCGCGTAAAAGTTCGTTTCTAGGTACGAACACCCCTCAGTAAGGGGAGGTGGGGGGCTTCGCAAGGCGTACCATAACTCTCTCTCATATTCACTAGAACGAATCCGACAGTAGCGAAGGTCGAAGAGAAAGTGCCAGGTCGAGAGCGTGAGACGGGCACCCCAATCTGCGGGAGTCTACCACGAACTGTTTCTTGGGAATTCCCAAGTTCAGTCAGCAGCCCTAAGTGTCAGCGGCCCTCTCAACGATATAAGCACCAGCTGTTCTATCCCGTTCTCGAGAATGACATGTGGAAGATTTCCACGAACATCGTGTCGGTCTCGGCCAAGGGTGTCTGACTTCCAGCCAGCTAGTTGATTTCGTCCGGACTGCAAAGTCCTCTTCAGCAGTTGCTTTTGGAAAAGCCTAGACATTTTCAAGCTGTTGGCAATTGAAACTTTGGTGTAAGACTTGCTAATGTGGACCCAACTACGCCTGAGGGTTTCCATCCAGCCCAACTTAATCAAGTTTGACATCTCTGGCATAGGCCAAGCGTGCAGCATTTTCGGGTATTCACGAGTTCAGTCAGCGGCCCTAGTTATGCTCTACGCCCGAGTTCAAGTCCTAGTCCTCCGGGTTTTTTTTTTCTTCCAGTCCCGGCAACCTCCCCTACCTTCGGTCCTCGTGACATATGAGGGTATGTCCCAAAGAAAAACTCAACCCTCAAACTTTTTCACGCACTGATTTTGCGTTTTGCCGTAACTAACTCAACTCAGAGAAAACAGGAAGAAAGCACATCAAGCGAGCCGCATTCCTTCTGTTTGACCGAACGAAGGAGAAAGTCAGCCTACTTTGGGGGATGATGGAGCAGTTGGATTAGAAAATGATCGTGTCAAAGGTCGCGACCCATTCCTAACCCAACGGACCCATCAAGATCCATATTCCAAAAACAAGTTGACTTTCCTACTCGTTGGCCTTTGACCGAACTGGAGGGGAAAAAATTGTGGCCTACTAACCGTGCCAGCGCGATGAAGGGCCTCACCAGGAGAACGAAGACTAGACCAGAAGGGTGCAAGAAAACCTGACTCGGGTACAATGCCCATGCCTGGGAAGGACATAGCATAGCTCAATTGCCGACATTTCGCGACCGGTGATAGGTCACTTAACAACATTGGACGTTTATGATTAGCAACGCACCATGATGGCCATTCATCGAGGAATTCAAGAAGGTATCAACCATGCCGATCGCATCATTAATAGCGGAGATTTTGCCAAATAAGCGCAGTCAGTACAGAAATGGTGCGGCCATATTTTTAAATACAAACGTGAAAGTGGAATTTGGAAACGAGTTTCGAGTTATGTGCGAGTTCAGCTGATGAAACTAGATAGAGGTGTTCCTTGTCATCCACATTTGATCGTCCAACACGAGGTCGAAGATGGCACGAGCGAAGTGCATCACACCAGCCCAACTGCAACAACCCAAGTACTTCGACGGCACGGACTGACGGTACGCGTAATTGCCAGCGAACTATCGATATCAATTGGTGCGGCCCAAAATGCTCTGAAGCATATCGAGAAGTGTGGCACCGTTGACAACGTTCTACGAGCAACAAAGAAGCGCAAAAGCACGCCCAAGTTGGATCGTATGATTCATCGACTATCTGAAGCTGATCGACACAAGACCGCCGTCGCTATCCATGCAGAGATGCAAACCCATCAAGATTACAATCTGAGCATCCGAACAGTGCGTCGAAGACTGCAAGAGTTTGGTCTGAGTGGCCGCGTTTCACGCAAGAAGCCACTCATCTCTGCAAAAAATCGCAGAGCACTTCTTTCTTTTGCCCGCAAGTATCTGTCCTGGACCGAGAAGTATATTTAATTATCTTTATAATGATATGGTGTTTTTTTTGCCAAACGGATAATTATTATTGCCATAATTAGCGTTCGAAAAAAAATTGCACCCCGAAAAAAACTTCTGCAAAAAAAAGTTGCCTGGATTCATCGCCTCCTCTACTGTTCATTTTTTTGTTTCTCGTTACTGCACAGCATTCTCATGCTGAATACATTCCACTTCATCTGTACTTTTATGGTTCCCTCACCATCCCTCCCCCCAGCCCTCCGCCCACGGGGAAGCAGGACCACCGGATCAGATTTTGAATACGAGTTCTTTCTCCAGTACCAGCAGTTTGACCTTTTTTAAAAAAAAAATTAATATTATTATTTATGTATTTATTTATATTTTTTATATTATTATATTCTTTATTTTTTTTTGGAGAAGCGATTCTCTGTTGAGAGGCCTCGCAATACCCAAAATGATCGTGTCTATGCAGCTGTGGCTAGGAAGGATGTCAGGATGCCAGAGGGATGCTGTGAGTCCTGTGCGACTATTGCGTGAGAGAACTCATTTCTCGGACACAGTGATGGTATCTTTGGCTGTTTCTTCAACGGGAAAAACAAGAATTTATTTCATCGATTGCGGAGTTCAAATCAACTCGCAAAGCTATTGCAGTGACCTTCTGTCTGCAATGTTGCCAGAAATTGAAGACCAGATGTACGATTACACCTTATACCTTCATGCAAGATGGAGCTCCTGCTCACACTGCTAAAAGTACCATTGATTTTCTTTGGGAAAATTGTGCGGACTTCATTTGAGCCAGACAGCTGACCACCCAACAGTCCCGATCTGAATCTTGTGAATCATTTCGTGTTGTCTGCTTTAGAATAAAAAATTTACCGTGGACAGAGAATTCGTACGGTTGCGCAGTTACAGGGATGAATTTTGGCAGCGTGGGAAGAAGTTCACGAAACCTCAATTGCGAATGCTATTGGTAAATGACGAGGACGATTGCGGGCTGTTTTAGGATAAGTGGTGGCCATATTGAACCATTTGTGACTAGATGATCTGGGAAGTGACGTTTTATCATGCAGGACAACGCGTACTGTCACAAAAAAGAGAAAGAATCATTTGTAGAAATTCAGTTGTGCAACTTTTTCTCGGGGTAATTTTTTCAAACGCTAATTACAGCAACAATACTTATCCGTTTGGCAAAAACCACCATATCATTATAAAGAGAATTGAATGAACTTTGTTTTTTCATCACCGTAAACATTTGATTTTAGGAGATATGACAATTTTAAAACAGGTATTTGCCAATCATGTAAAATCCGAAAGTGAACAAAGAAGGGCGCCGCGACGTTGCCATGCCTCCATTCCGTGTAGAAGAGGATCGTATGTATTGAAGGGGATTTATGATTTGAACTCCATCTCCTCAACTGGAGCAGTGAGCCTTAAAAAAATTCCACGTTTGGGAGTAATATTTCCTTTTTGCGCAATTTACTTGCAGAATCCCGACTTCAATTAGGCCAATGAGGTATAATTCAAGCGATAAAAGAACGGTGATTGAATTACCGGTGGGTGCGCGAATACACGCTGTGCATTGGTCAGTTCCTATGAGGAAATTACACACAGTCAGTGCCTTCAGGAAGCGAGGGCAGATCTCTCTCTCTCTCGAGAGAGAGAGAGAGAGAGAGAGAGAGCCTGATTCGTGTGCCTCCCAGCCCGAAGGTGCTTCGCGTTCTGCCTGGATTCCGCGCCGACCACACTTTTACTTGCCTATTTTTAGCTTCAGTGCGATTTCCAGGTCGTGAGAATGTTCTAGAGAAGGTGCTAGCTTGAGAGTTATCCGGACGAGAGGGCCTGCCAGGGTTTTCGCAGGTATATCTCACTTCGCACAAGTGCTGTGTTTACCTTATGATGGTGACATTCAAGCGAGAAACGCTTGCGCAGGCCTATTTCTATATTTTTACGTGAGGCGTGTATTACGTCCTAATGTACTTACAAGTGCATGGGTGCGTGCGTGCGTGTGTGTTTGTGTCCCATCGTAAAATTGCCCGGTACCGAGCGAATGGTCGAGAACCATGCGATAGCGGGAGAAGAATATTCTGTGTCGACAAGTATTTTTTTTTCTGTTTTATGCAGACACATATTGCATGTTCACTATGGACCACCCATTGAGGTTCGGGGTATTTTGGACTCCAGATCACGTAATCCAATCATATTCAATTCTCCACTCATTCCTCGGATTGGAGATATTTGGGGAAGCTTATATTTCCAGAACCCACCACATTCACTGATTCTCTTTAATTGTGCGTTTTCAAGTTTCCTGTGTTGGTTGCGATAAGACTTGCAATGGGAGTCACATATCTCCGGACAAAAGGACAAAAGTATGCTTTCCATAAAATAATTTTTTTTTTAACGATCTTGCACGTCTCATTGTCACACAATGGGAACGAGAAAGGAAAATGAAAGGAATCTAGTTATAATGACAGGAATAACAATGTACAGGTTCTTCTGGACAGGAAAGAGGCGGGGAAATCTTAATGAACAGGGGGAGCAACTAGAGGGGCGCAGCCGTTGTCCTTGACAGTCAAAAACCCACTCTGCCAGTATTTTATCACTCTTATTTCCCAACCACCCCCCACTGCATCATATACAACTTAATATTTTCTTCTACCGTAATTGCCCCTTTTCTCTTCACAACAGGCATCTTACCCGATTTCAGAATGTATTCTTTGCGAAATGGCAAGCACGTATTTAAAGTACATCCCATTGGAATATGTGACATATGGGGACGAAAGTCCTCTTTTTGTTATCAAAATCATTACTTCTATTATTTCTAGCGTGCCTAACTTGATATCTCTTCGTGTGGCCCTTTTTTAAAGGTGGAGAATACATTTTCAAATACTTCCCTCATATAATCTATGCTCATGAGGCATATTTCAAATGTAGGATTTTTCCTGTACTCAGCCATCAAACAGGTACTTCTGAAGGGAATTTTTAATTTTCCGTTTCTGTTTTGTTGGATCGAAAAATATTTCACGAAAATGGGACTTAAAAAAAGTGGTCTGATTTTTTTTAGCGAAAATTTTTAGACTGAAATATAGACTCACGGAACTCTATGCCACCCACTTTCAGCCTTATGCGTTTCCCCATTTTGCTGGCGGTAAAAAATATATTTGGAAAAGCAACCCACCCAAAAGCTGCTCTCTGGGGAGTTGCTCAGCAAAAGTTGAATTTTTCCTTCAATCAACATCACGTCCGTTATGCGTGCGCCAGCTGCTATTTTTCTATTTCTGCCTGATTCGCAGGGATGTTTGAAATTCTTTGAAAACGTTACGTCCTCAAGAAAATTGCCCAAAAAATATTTTGGAAATTTGACATTTGCCATTTGAGCTAAGTACTTCCCCAGTCACGTTCTTGCCATGTTACAGATGTCCATGGTCTTCCATGGGTTTGATTAAAGCAAAGAGAACCATTTGAAAATATGTTCCCCGAAAAGGTGTGCCCCTATGGCGTGTATCACCAAAGTGTAATTTTCCCTGAACTCAGCATGTGAATAGCTACTTATGTCAGTCAGCTACTCACGATCATCTATATATAATATGAAAGTAGAATTGTTTCTTTACTCAGCTACTCATCTTTCTATTTCTTTGCCAACTTCAACCTTTCCAGCATATCTGTTTTGCTGGATCAGAAAATTCAGAAAAATTTGCGAAATATGTGCCCTCGGGCGTTCTAACCGAAAAGTACCATTTTTACGAAATTAAACCTCAGTGAACTACATGCCCACAAAGTATTAATATCATACATTTGCCTTTTTCGCTGGTGAAAAATGATGTTTGGAAAGCCGACCCACCCAAATGCTATGCCCGGAGGGGATGCACCATAAAAGCTGAATACTCCCTCAGCTCCATAAGATCACGTCACTTGTACGTGTGCCGAATCTCACCTTTCCATTTCTGTCCAATTCGCCAGTACAATTTTTTTTTAAACATCGCCCCTCGAGTAATTTTCCCCCGGGCATGAATCAAGGCATAACATTTTTCTTCACCTCCTTATCTTGGTAGTCACATTCATACAAAGTTCCAGCTTTCTATGTCCAACGGTTTAACTATTGCAAAAAAAATTATGTGAAAACTTTGAAATTCATGCCCCCAGGGCATTTTCATTTCAAAGTCTGAATTTTTCTGCACGCAGCATCCCGGAAGGTAGTTCTGTGCGAAGTTACATCTTTCCACATTAGTTCAATACACCAGGACAAAAAAATACACTTAAAAACGTTGGCCCCCAAAAATATACCCCCAGGGCATGGATCTAAAATTTTGCATTTTTCCTGAACCCATCGTGTCGGTAGGCACATCCATGGCACGTTTCAGCTTTCTATTTCTCTCCGTTTTACTCAAGCCACGGGACATGAAAGGCAAGAGAAGCCAAGAAAAAGGCATGGAACGGGTGGGTATTGAACCCAGTCCTCACGACTACGGATTGGATGTGCTACCGTTAAAACACCGAAATGGCGACATGCAAGTATATCTCTCGAAGACATCCTTATCCATGACGATATATACAGTATTTTAAAAAACTTCTCCCCCCAAAATGTGTACCCCCAGGGCATGTAGTTCACTGAGGTTTAATTTCGTAAAAATGGTACTTTTCGGTTAGAACGCCCGAGGGCACATATTTCGCAAATTTTTCTGAATTTTCTGATCCAGCANAGGTACATGTGTACCAAGTTTCAGATTTCTAACCTTTCTGGAACATGGTTAGAATTAGCGTCAGTGAGTCAGTTAGTCACGATCGTCTGTATATCTTAGATAATGAAGAAGAAATGT
This sequence comes from Darwinula stevensoni, assembly GCA_905338385.1. Taxonomy (NCBI): domain Eukaryota; kingdom Metazoa; phylum Arthropoda; class Ostracoda; order Podocopida; family Darwinulidae; genus Darwinula; species Darwinula stevensoni. The sequence continues at coordinate 19,147 of CAJPEV010002337.1, read as the reverse complement.
GAGAAAAAAGTATGCATTCATGCTAGTGTTCAAAATGTCCTCCATTCTCATCCAAGCATTGTTGACATCGTCGAGAAACTGAAGTGCATACATCACCGAAGATATCTGTTGATATTGCTGCACATTCTGCTTCAATAGCTTGCCGTACTTCAGCGATAGTTGTTGGTTTTGTGGCATAGGCGTTATCTTTGAGGTATCCCCATAAATAAAAATCTAATGGTGTTAGATATGGTGAACGCGGAGGGTACTCAACACTGCCTCTTCGTCCAATCCATCTGTTTGGGATAGTTTCATTCAGATAGGCCCTAACATCGCGATGAAAATGGGGAGGTGACCCATCTTGTGGAAAAAAAATTCCTCCTCATCCTCAAATACCTCATGAATGTGTGGGACGATTGATTCCTGAAGCAAGTTGAGGTACATGGCACCAGTAACAGTTGCATTACTTTTTTGATGCAATGGACCATTGGACCATTTTCAAGTGTGTCTCCCATTAGCAATACGACTATCCTTGATTCCCACGCACACTCTCATGATTATTAAGAGAGTCCTTATAAGTTCTTCATGAGACCACTTACTGCACTCATGAGACCTCATGATATTTTCCTGAAGCTCATGCTTCCACAATTAACCTTCATGTGGTCTCAAGCAGAACTTCATGAAAACAGGGGGAGGTCTCATGTGATCTCATGATGTCACAAGAAAAACTGATGATATTCTCATTAGGTTTTTTCAGCAGGGGCGGAATAGTCAAAACCTTTCTGGGAATAATTGTTTCCATTACCCACGAAAGGATTAAATGCATGTCCCACTCTAAAAGTTCCACATAAATTCTGGATGTGTTCTGGTTGGAATAATATGGAAGTAGATGTGATAGCGGTACTTAGCTGGTCTTCTTCGACAGGTGAAAAGCTACTTTTTATTGGAATGGCCAGAGCAACTTCAATAGCCTCCTCAAAGATACTGAAGACCCTGCTGAAAAAACCTCATGAAATCCTAATGAGATCTCACAAGTTTCTCATGAGGATTATACTAATGAGGAATTTGGCAGATCTCATGAGAAATTATGAGATCTCCCGATGGGACACAAGTTTTTAATTAGGTTATTCCAGTAGAGGAGGGGCTCTTCTCATTAACCTAGATACGCCCGGCGTTGTATATGTGGGACAGCATGCGGAGGTGTGCGCAAAAAAGTATGGAATGGTTCATGAGTCAGTTATATTACTCAGAATTATATGGCCGGACCTAACATGCTTACGTCAGGCATAGACCAGACCAGGCAAGACTAGACAATTCTTAGTGAAGTAGCTGACATATGAACCTTTGCAAATTTTTCGTGTGCACCTCAGCACGCCGTCTTACGCATGGAATGTCTTACATGTAGAACATCAGGGTTGGCATTTAAGGAAGACTCCAGCTATTTTATTATATTTGTGAGCAGCAGGTAGTTTAAAATGCTATTTTTGACGCCCAGTCACTTCGCTATGTATATAATCTACTGAAAGAAATCAAGAGATAGTGAATTAACTTTTGGAAGGAGTCAGATATGGAGCCATATTTATTCCCCATGATGGAAGATGTAGCTTCCTAGCCAAACCTCTGTATATTTTTATCCAAGAACCGTCTGGAAAGCCGTCCAAATAAACAGATGGATTTAGCTCTTGTTTGCAACTGAAATGTTTGATTGGGGTAGTTTACAAAATAGGGATACAAACGAATAAACATAACCTGGAGGCTCCATCAAGCCGAGAGGAGAGGAAATCCCTGTAGACTGCTTTGGAATTTTATTTATTCTCATATCGATTATTCAGTTCAAGAATAGCATCTGATACAGGTTCTAAAATTTGTTCAGTCATGGACAAGGCTATGATCAAAGCACGTCCGAACATTGATGTAGAATTGAACAACATCGATGAATCTTCTGAGTTCCATCCTTCTCAATGACATGGAAAGAAGGCGAATCCTGAATAATGTCATCATTTAGTAAGAAGTATGAATCGAATGGCTGAAAGGTAAAGCGATCTCTACAAAATATTTCAGAAGAAGTGTAGTTGAGTTAGTGATAATAGAACCTTGGTCATTTCATGGAAATTTATTTTTTGCATTATGTAATAGATGAATTGATACATATCCCCTTCCCTCCCTTTTATCAAGATAGCCACTAGAACATTCAATCTTTCCGCGTGGAGCTTCAGGAAGTAATTATTTGCAGATACACCACTTTGCCTTTTCAGCCCTTCAATTGTAAATTGTGGAAAGAGGCGTCAGCTTTTATTCACGATTCAGGGAAGGCGAATCCGCGAGGTATATGAAGCAATAGAGCGGGAAGAAGTTGCCAAGGTTGGAGGGGGGCATGTCTGAAGGGCTTTTCCCAAGGTGAAAGGAAAGAACAGGATTCTACGAGAGCGATGGAATTTCATTTGGATTCACATCTTTGCTTGAAAAAAAAATTCAAAAGTTTTCAGAGTACTTGGAACTTTTTTGATGTTTTGAAACCGTAAGAACATTTCTAGACTGAACCATTACTTTTGTAGCATGGTTCTATGGCGGCTCCCGGAATTATACATAATAGCCTTCACCAGTCAGTAGGTATAAATGATTTATGAGCACTCAAGAACTATTAGATTATTTATATTTTTTTGGGTATTGATGGACTTCTGTAGGCCTTGCTTGAAAATTCATTGTTTTGGTTCTTGCAAGAAACCCTTGCTGTGCTGAAAAACATGCAATTTGGTTTCCCAATAATGCCCATGGCATGGATATTTCATTTCATTTCATTTCACTCCATTATAGTCAACAATGACTGTAAATCATCCAGAAGGTAATGCCGCTCTTTTTTCTTATGCCAATCTCCAGGAGCAGACGTTAGGAACGTGGAAGCGAGCGGAATGAGTCTCTTTGGGCATTTATTCAACTCCGTGACTTCGAGCATTGCATCTGCCTTTGTGTTCCACACACCGTCACCCTCATATGATTTGAGATCGTCAACCAGAGACCCCAACAGCCGCCAGGAGTTTTTTTTCAACGATGAAGCGGAATCGGTGTTTAGAGAAGATGAGAGGAGTCGCCTCGAGGCGGGACTCACCCATACTTCACGAGGAAATAGAATTGTAACTATGTTTGTCCCATGCTCCACTACTGTACAAAAGACCATCTTCTTCTCGCACGGAAATGGGGAGGATCTCGGCCGCGTAGCTCACTTTTTGCTCAAACTGAGCGATAAGTTCAATTGCAATGTCTTCAGCTACGACTACTCTGGGTTCGGCAGAAGCACCGGGAAGCCCTCAGAAGACGACCTTTACGCAGACATCAAAGCGGCATTCGAAGTTCTGTGGACAAAGTACGGAGTCCCAGAGGAAAAAGTCGTTCTATACGGTAAAAGCCTAGGAACAGCACCAACTGCTCAATTGGCTTCCAAGCTGAAGAAACTGCCAGGCGTTATCCTCCACTCACCCTTATCATCTGGATTGGGGATGGTTCTCTCAGGCACTTGGTCCATGGGTCCTTTCCCCGTAGCGGAATTGGTGCCCCTCATCGACTCGCCTGTGCTCGTCATTCATGGAACTCAGGATGAAGTCATTCCGCTATCCCACGGGAAGACCGTGCATGAGAGGTGTCGGAGAGCAGTGAGGCCACTCTGGGTCGAAGGGGCAGGACATCTCAACGTACATGATTACTCTGAGTACTGGCAACGAGTAGAATGCTTCCTTGCAGGAGAGCTCTCGTGAATGGAAATGAAGCTTCTCGCTGATATTGTAATAAAGGTGCTGAATGTACAGTGCTAATGAAATTTGGTTCAATCCGTTCTGGAAGCATGTGAAGGTAAAAAATTCGTGAATTGTTTTACACAACAACAGGAGATCTCTTCCACTAACTGGTATAAAGAGCCATCTGTGTTACAGACTAGCCAATTTGAAAATAGAGGAAGGCCCTGGTTCGTAAAGGATAACGTGTCTTCCTTAGAATCATAAATTCTCAGTTACGAGTACTGGTTGGACCTGAAAATTGTTCCCCCTACCGTTTATGCTTAATTGAAACCTTGACACAATTGAAATTTGAAAGTAAGGGCCATTTTACTCGATAGAGGTTTGCAAGGGGGATCCCGTACCATCATCTACACTGTAAAGAATATTGGTTCTCCCTGGAACTGTTTATTATTGGTTCGATCTCGTACGGTGAAACTACATTGGTATATTCGAATAGTTCCACAAAAAGCCACGAAGGTTACGAGTTGCATCTTTGCAAAAGGTGTCATTTAAAACTCTTCCGAGACTGATACAGTTGCACACAGTTCCATCACTCAATTGCTTTCTGCAGCACTTATGCAATGTTCCTATAAGACATTTTCTCTTTACGAAGAGTTTGTTCGAAACAATTGCCTTCATGCAATCAAAAAATACTGTGTGATGTTCAATAATTTTATGCCCAAGCAACATGTTTATATTAATTTAATATATAATATATGTAAATTGTTTTGTTCGAAGCCAAGCCCCTAGCGACTAAGGAACCTCCCGCACCATCTAGGTAAAGCAGACAGCAGATATAAAGGAGCAAGTCTAACTGCTTTAGCGGCATAATAGCCGCTCGATTCGACAAGGGAGATCCTCATGGGTTTCGAAATCTCTCTCAAAGTCTTCAACCTTGAATTGGCACAGCCATTCTGAAAATCATCATTTCGTTTCGCATCACTCGGCGGGTCATTTTCGGCGTTATCGCTGCAATTTCTTGGCGTACTCGTAGCAGCCTTCAGTTCATTAATGGTTCTTGGTCGATGTTTGAAGACCTCAGCTTTCAGTTCGTTTGCAAGAACATTTTTGAAGGATATCCTCACAACATGCCATTCGGTTCTCCCAGTCGCGTTCCTTAAGTTCCTGAACAACCACCATTTTGTACGGATGGAACTGAAGATCAGCGTGTCAAACTTCAAAATGGTCTTCCAAACGCTGTTCTGCTCACAAGTGACGAAGCTCATTTTCATTTGTCTGGCTACGGTAACAAGCAGAATTTTCGTTACTGGGCGGAAAATAATCATTATCAGCTTTATGAAAGGGCTCTACACAGCCAACGTGTCACAGTTTGGTGCGCTGTTGCAGATTTTGGTATTTATGGCCCTTACTTTTTTGAGGAGGATGGCCAAACGGTTACAGTAACTTCCCATCGGTATGTGGAGATGCTACGGAAATTCTTGGAACTGAAACTCACCGAACTGGAAAAATCCGGATGTGTGGTTTCAACAGGATGGGGCCACCGCTCACACGGCGAGAAGATCAATGGAGTTTTGAGAGAACTGTTTCCAGGGTACTTGATCTCGTTACGCGGTGACGTTGGGTGGCCTATACGTTCACCCGATCTCGCCCCTTGTGACTTTTTTCTTTGGGGCCATCTGAAAGCTGAGATCTACAAACATCGACCAATTAATGAACTGAAGGCTGCTACGAGTACGCCAAGAAATTGCAGCGATAACGTCGAAAATGACCCGCCGAGTGATGCGAAACTTCAGAAATCGACTACAAATGTGTATCGCGAATGAAGGCCACCATCTGGGCGATGTCATATTCAAAACCAATTGAAAATAATCTGTATTTCATGCACTTTTAGATTATGTAATAAAATGTTGAATAGCATTTACCATGCTTTTTTTGTTAACCTTTAAAATCTGGACTTTTTTTGCCGCACCCTATATATATCACTTTCACCGTTTCCCCTTTATCCCAGAAGCTTGACTTCATGCTGCACATGCTCACGCACTACACTGCCTGCAATACTCCACCAGGCGCGTCATCTTCATTCCAAGAAGTTCCTCACACTCCCATATAGTTCTATTCTGACGAGAATCCTCCGCCAAATCGTCGTTAAACCTGCCGACTGCAGCGTTCCGCACCGCCAGATATGCCGTGGAGCATTCAATTGCCGCAATGGCTGCAATGCCTCACTGCTCCTCAATGGAGCGCGACCGAGTCCAGGCGATGAGCCGTTGTGCCCCATGAATTGTGGCTTAGTGCGTGTTGTAGATGCTGCTGAATGTGATTGGATGGTTTTTTTGTATTCTACACGGTACTGTTGACATCTCAGAAACTCAGGGAATTACCTAGTTCGCGAAATATTATGGTTTCCTTCCTCGCAAAGCAGATCCCTTAATATATGAAGTCCACGAGTAGCTGGAAAACCCAGCGGTTCCAGTCGACGTTGACCGTACCTAATGGGGTTATGCCCTGTGTTCGGGAGACAGTGATTGCGATCGGAAACGGACTGAGACTCGAAACGAAGGTCCCGCGGGCGGGGAGGGATTTTGAAATCTTCTAAACAGAGACTCGTGTTTAACGACACTCTAGGAAGAAAATAGAATTCGCTCCCATGGCAACAAATGTTTATTTACTGTCCAAGGCTTGGGAGGAGTAAACATTCCTCGCCATACAAAGCGTTAGGTGAACCGCTTTCGGAACCCATCACAGAGAGCCTGCACGCGAAGACGTGCAGACGACGAAGGGGGCTTCGTCGTCTGCACGTCTTCGCGTGCCTATCGCACTATAGGAGCAAAAAGACATAATCTTATCATTATTTTATGAGTTATTAGACTCGTTGGGCTTTACAACTTGTGAGTTTTTCCTTTAGGTTATTATTTCCTCGGGTGATTTTCTGAACAAACCATTATCCGTCTTTATAAGTTGGCCTAGTACGATAATTTTCAGAATGGCTGTGCCACTTCAAGGTTGAAGACTTTGAGAGAGATTTAAAAAGTTTATTAAACCCATGAGTATCTCCCTTGTCGGATCGAGCGTCTATTATATCGCTAAATAAGCTAGGCTTGCTCCTTTCGAATATATTTATATAATGTAACCTATTTAATTGCTACCTTAATTTCGTATTAACTACATGTATATTACGCAATTAATCGAATCACCTAACCATTAGGGAGAGGTGGTAGGAAGGTAAGAGTGGCATCAAATTAATTGTCACGGACCGTAGGCTTGCAAATAAATACATAACATGTTATTTCTTTAAATAATTTCACAGTTCATTATGTTTCTTTCCTGATCTCTCTTTACAGCTCTCTCTTGGATCGGACTAATCAGGCTTTTGGATCTCGACGATGCCCTTCACTTCCGACTGCTACTTGAACTTCTCCTACCGCTTATTAAACAACCTTGAGGAAAATACTTCCGAAATGGACTGCGTGTCAAATGGTACATATGATATCTCAATCGTAAGCTATTGATGAGTAGATTGCGTTAGTCTATTTTTTTATTGGAAAATAGTAATAAAAATAAATAATAATTTTGATTCTAAAAAGGGTTGGTTATAGGCTAGCTAAGCATAGAGTGGTGTGCGCGCGCACGTTCAACATGGGGGTAGCTGCGTTAAATGGAGGGCAAGAGTGCCCGTTTTCGTTGGAATAGAAATCCGTATTCTATCAGATTTTACTCACATTCCATTATTTGAAAAAATATTCAGGTTACAAAATGTGCTAAAATAGTGTTAAGGGGAAGGGGATAAAGTGGAGACGGACGACGGAAGGCCGAAAGAAAAGGAACAGGCCGGGAATTGAACTCACGCCTCCTGATTGCCAGTCAGGCTTGCTACCACCACCAAACCCGAGACAGTTAATTGTGCCCCTCGATGCCATCCTCATCCGTCACATTACCCCCTCTCGTAATCAAGCCTGATCCTCCAGACCTCACCGTTGCCGGAATTCCCCTCGGTCAGTCAACATCACACAGTTTCTCGGATGTGTGGTACGATCCCACCGCTGCCACCAGATGTTACGGTACGACTGTTTCGTGTCGTAGTCCGTTGTGGGGTCCGGGTGGAAATACGATCACAGGAGGATACGGTGACAACAAAGTAGGTGTTTTTATTTCCTTCTAACTCGTCCACTAGCAAAATCAATTCTTCTGCCAGATCCGATGGCGGTGCGGAGTCCTTGTGTCCGGGGGCCGGCGTCGCTTGGGACCCTCACTCGGGGGGTTCCACTCGACCGTCGTAGTTGCGCCTATGGTCTCCACACGAACTGCGGTAGAGTGAGGAATGAGTGGTTGCATCTCACGAAGGATGCCTGCTCATCTTCCGGGCTGTCGTCTAGCCGAACCGTTCGAGGGGGTCGCTGACCATACTCTTACAGGGCTATGGTCGAGCCAGCCTTTTGGGTATAGGATTTCAGTGGGAGGGAGCTATTCTGGGCTTAGTTCGCGCCTGAATTTTGCTGCCTCGCTGATGGTTTCGCTTTTCGACACGCCTTCTCCGGAGGTCCTTGCCAGGAGTGGCTCGCGAGAGGCCGTGATGCGGCCGTTCGTCCCCGCTGGTGACTTCTCAGTATGTAGGGTTGGAAGGAATGTCGTACTTCCTTACTTCTTAGCATATAGCTCTAAAAATAACTCTAATGTAACTATTACATCGGGACCAGCGCATATAATTTAATTCACTACATATCCTGAATAGCAAACATCGAGGGCTCACTAGTGACTCCTAGTGGCAGAGGCTGTAAATGAAGGTCAGGAGTCAATCGCCCAAAACGTGGTCGCCTGTTCTCTATTCCCTTACCGTGACAATAGTGTTTTCGTATTTTTCAGGGGAATACGATGTCTGACGTTGTGGTAGATCAAATGGATCCCGCATTCATCAATGTCATTTGAATGTTTTTATATAAAACATGTGGCTTCATCTGACTGCTAGCAATGGGGAGTGCTGAACACCACAGACCCTAACAATAACTTCCCTGTAAGTTGCCATGAATACACAAGGAATGTCACATCCTAGGCTTTCTTGAAATTTCCATTCTTTTCGCTAGTCTATACGGCTTTTAACCCTTCAGTTTTCACGTACACCGAACGTTCATCACTTAGGAGGTCGGGTCAAAACTCAGCGCTTGAAGGGTTAATATGACATTCCCTGAAACTCAAGAAATAATACGACCTCATCTTCATTGCGCACTATTAAAGTAAATCAAAATAAATCCGTAAGAAATCCACAGGAATGAGAGTCCGCGTGTGAACATTCACTCCAAGACTCATTTTGCATCATAAGCGGTCTCATTTTTAGAAAAAAAACGGCAGATTCGTCATCAATATTGGGACGTGAGACGTGTGAGACGTGTACGATATGACGAAATATCGTCTTCTACTGCAATAATGTAAATGTCACACTATCTTGAGTTTACTTTATAGAATTAGTATAATCTCCGTAATTTTTCCTGCATTCGACTGGGTTCCCTATAAGAATCAGAGTATCGCTTCAGTATAATGTTAGTTGAAGTACCGCATAGCCAATAATTACCTAAGATTCCCACTGTGGCCAAAGGTAAATTCAATGAAAAGCAAAAGGAGGATAAAATCGTGCCCTTCCGAAGTGAAATGGAATTGCCAGAAAATCATTACGAGATATTGTGCATAATTGTCACCTGGATCCTCGTCATTGTCGTCCTTCATTATTATTTTCTATTCCTAGCTCTGGATGTAAGGATCAAGGTGGAGAAGCTGCCCTCGGTGTATGGGCAGAGAGAGTTCCCCCCCTCTATTACAACAATCTCATTCCTAGGAAGGACGACAGTCTTGTGGCTTATACACACGATTCCTCTATTGTGGTCCGTGGACAGGGAGCTGGCTGGATTGCGTCCCTTTAGTCGAGGCAAGAATACGTTTTCTCTTCCCCTGCTCCAACCCTTCTATGACCCTTCTGATAATCACAATGCCTTTCTCATAATCATGGTGATATAGCATTCCCGGATCATTTAATCTAACCACAGTTTAAGAAGCTGTAAAGGTGCTGACTTCAGAAGAAATACGACTTTGGAGATGCATCTGCTAGGGAGGAGACTTGTTTTAGGAATATTTTTTAAACAATTTTTTTTTCGACTCAGAGAAACGGAGTGAAGAGAACAATCAAAATTGAAACCTGGTTACTCGTTGAAACGTATAGGTGCGTTTCGAGAAAAAGTCTTACTTCCAGGACAAATTCCTCTCTTTTGGTAGGGAAACATCCTCCAATAATTGTTTTTTCTTCAAACCAAGACATTCCAAGGAATCTTATTTGATTTGAGGAAAAGAATGTCCATTTTTTATGTTTATTACTTCAATTTGGCTGTGATGTCACATGAGTCTAAGCCAAATGTCATTGAAAGAATAAATTATTTCCAGTTTCCTTTGGAACAGGAAAGCCTCCAGATGATGAGGAGCCAATAGTGTGGTTTTGATTCACCCTTAGTGCGTTTTCTAAAAAATACACTTAAATCTCCACGTCCGAAACATACGACTGCGAGACATTTAATCGCTGGTACTTCTTAGATTTCTAAATATCTCGAAGCCTCATTCCATCCAGAAATGCGACACTGACATTCACGTTTTTACAAAAATGAGGTACAATTTTGCAAATTCTGCAATTTTGAAAATTCGCTAGCGATTCCCCCAAAAGTGGATCGCAATGTGAATCAAATAAATTTCACTCATTTGACACATGCGTCAAAACAGCATAATATGTTAGTTTCTTTTTGAAATGGGAGATGTGTCCAATGTTTTCCCCACTGACATCCATTCTTCCTTGAATGGATGACAGCATTTGCTCATGAATACCCCTCATTTTCTCTTGCAGAGGAGCTGACTGGACGCACGATGGGCTATTGAGAGTGAGAGGACGCCTCCGCCTCTGATGCGATTGAAACATTGTTACGGTACTACGAGGTCGTAGACCGTTGTGGGGTTCGGGAGGAAGAAAGAATAACAGGAGAACTTCCACACGACACAATAAAGTATAATTTCTTTGGTCCTTTGCAACACTCACCGTACAATTAATCTACAATAAGCTCTGAGCCTTCGTCAGATGAGGAGTCGAATCCGCTCAGGGGACTGGGACACAGTGGGGCGGCGGTCGACTTCATCCTGGATGAGTGATCCTCGAGTCGAGCTTGCTCCAGGTAGGACTTTCCATCTAGGCGAGGAGAGGACCGATTAATCTGGGATTGGCCGTGCCTGTGACAGGACTTCTTCCTTGGCGTGGAGGAGCTCGGACCAAATTAATAGGTGCTTTGGTCGAGCTGGATTCGGATCTGACCTGTCTCCCGGACGCGGAGTGCACGGAATCATTCCGAGGGCTTAGGTCGAGCCTGAAGTAGTCGGATCGATATCCGGGTGAAGGAGAATTTCGACTAGCTCCAAGGGCTCGGGTCTAGTCTGATCAGAGCAATGAACTCTCTTGGTCGTTGGCTGAGGAGAGATTAGTGTAGTAGGGTCACGTGTCCCCAATAGAAGTGATCTCCTGGTCGCTGGTCGAGGAGATGGGATAAATCTGCAGCACGCCTCCCGAGTGTCCTCGCGGGGACCGGCTTGCGAGTGACTGCGAGGCAATCGTTTGTGATACCCTGCGACCCTGCCAGGCGCTGAACCGGGATGTGGACACTATCTGGTTCACTTCTAGAATGGGCTTATTTGAGGGATTCTACAGGGTGGCCCAAAAAAGTGCACTCTTTTCAACGAGCATTTTAGGTGTAATGTAATTAAGGATATTTTTTCTGTTTACATGTAAGGGAAAGAAGAAAGATTCAGCTACAAAATGCTTTTTTTCGAACTTTACATATCTTGAAGGATGACTTAGAAAAAAAATATTGCATTTCATTTACGAAAAATCGGCGTTGCGCTCACCGACCGCATACAGCGGCAGGCACATCAAACCATTCTCGCGACGTCTACTGAGGTTAGCGTTTCCCCGACCCATTTCGTGAATGTTAGGACGTCGAGTGGATGTTGGGTCACGTTGGTTATCGCAACGCCGATTTTTCGCTACCGAAATGCAATAATTTTTTATTTTTCTGGCTACCACGGCCTGAAAATTCTTATAATTTTCCTGCATTTTCCTGGAACATGCAGTTAGACAAGCCTAAGGACAGATTCTAAAAGAACAAGAACAGCAGCGCCACTCTCCACTCCAAAGTGACCCTTATAAGATATCATTTTGCACCCACCTTGGCATTAAGTTTGAGATGAGGAGCTCTTAAAATGCATGTATGTGGATGTAATTTATTCAGGTCTATTGAAATCAAGATTCTCTCTGTTAACTTTTAAGTTGCACTCACCCGAGCTACCGTAAACTCCTTCAGCGTCAAAATCGAGAACATTTATCCTTCTGTGATGTGTCTCCGGTGTGAAACCTGTGTTGGCCGCTCGCCAGGGAAGAAAGGGAGGTGAGGAAAGCCCGACCTCCTCCAAATTCTTCGGTATACGCTCCTTATCATACGACTATGACATGATAGTTCAGGCGTCTCTGCGCTAGGTGAGTGGCCTGACCAGGAGACTGTTTTTATACATGGAGGAGCAGCTCTTTGATCACAGTTTGAAAACCCAAATCACTGACATTCATAATGTAATTCGATCCCTCCTCCTCTTTCTCTCTCCCCCCCCCCCCCCCCCCCCCCCCCCCCCCCCCCNTGAAGGAATCCCCCCCCCCCCCCCCCCCCCCCCTCTCTTCAATACGAGCAAATGTCTGGGAATTTTCGTTAAATGTCTGGGAATGAAATTTCATGGCCTGGGACCTGACTCAAGATAGGAGTCAAGCTTCCCCTCTTACATTCTACACAGAGCTTTGAACCGCATACTGTTTTTTTTTCTATTGGGAGATTAATTATAATTTCGAAAAATACCCCGATGTTCTTAATCTTCTGAAGTACTCGAATCACTCCAGATTATATGCATCCTTCCTGACCCTTCACATTTCCCTCGTTTCCCGACACTTGACATTCTCAAGATCTTCCTCACGGAATGAAAAGTTTCAAACCTCCTTCCTTGTGGCAAGATTCTGTGCTCCTGATTTCCTCTTTTCCTCCTGGATTAGACACTCTCAACCTCCCCTTTACCTCTGATGATTGATAAATACTCATATTGTTGAAAGACGACGCTCTCATATATTTCCGTGTGGGCCAGACCGAGAATTAAAAGTGATTACTTTTTTTCCTATTCATTGACTATTGTTGCTGCCGATAATGACGTTTCTCCGATCAAAGGTAGGTCATTGATTCCAAATAGATTGGCATTTATCTTCTTTTTTTCTATTTGTCATGCCTCTTTTCATTGTCCATTAGGAATAAGCCGACTATAATATTTCAATTTCCTTCGACATTTATATTTTGACTCCAATTACCATTTGAACAAAAAGCGTGATATCCGCACGTTCCTACAACAGGAACAATACCTTTTGTAAGTTCTTTAATACTTCAAAATTTAAATAAAAATCTCTCGACCTCGGGAGTTGGAGGTTAGGATACTTTCTCTGGTTCGGAGACCAAATTCTTTTGCATCTCATAACGTACGCGATGTAGTAGCGTATTCCGCTGGCGACTGCATCAACTGAAGATTCACATTACCCAGGCGTGTGGTCTGTGCATTTGCGAGCAGGTTTGCATGTCCCTCGGACCCTTGCTTCAAGTAAAGAGATGGTCTGACGCCCGGATTTTCTCGGTTTTCTTACTGATGCTGCTTCTAAGAACAGATATTTCCTTATGTATTTTTAAGACAATAAGAAAACTTTTTAAGTAAGGGAGATTTGGTTCCGGTGTAATGAATTATCGACGTTCTGAAGGGGAGAAAGTCGTCAGCCAATAATTACCTCTTCGGATCGGATGACTTTTACTCTCTCCCTCGTGTAAAGCGGATGGCTCAATGCCCGTTATGCTTCCATTCAAAATAAAGAAAAGTAAAGTATCTATATAGAGAGAGGTTTCGCAAAGGCTTTTCTTGCCCTTCGCCACTTCAAAAACAGCTGATAATCAAATTTCAAGACTAACCTTAAAGCATCTTTTGTGCTGTAACTCTCTTGAAGTGTCCAAAGGATTATTTCTGAATGTGAAGATGAACAGACCTCTCAATAGTACGCATGCACGAGTTATCATTTCTTCCATGCCAAGGTAACACGTTCCCCTGCCATCCTGCAGATAATGCGCTGCCCCCCCCCCCACACACACACACACGAAAGTGAAGAATCCCCCCGACTCAGCACTAAATGTTCGACACAGAAGGCGTGAAGGGACAGTAAAAGCGAGACGTCCAACAAATTTTTTTGGAAAAGGAGAGCTTAAGGAAATTGCAAGATTCTGCACGTCAAGTCGTTCGAATGGGCAGAGCTATGTGACAACAAATTTATTCACGCATGGCAGTGGAAGTGATTTATGAACCCAAAGCGCTTTCGGGAAGGAAGCCAAAGTGCATCCGTCAAAATAAGAGAACGACCAGAGGACTCTCTCCCAATGTTGTAGGAGAAGGGGCGAGGCAGGTTTGGGGTTGGTGCCCTAATATGACGCCTGCTACTTAGCGAACTCGAATCGGTTTCGAATATTTTCGGAGAGGTTGCACTCGGGAAATAGAGTGAAGAAAGGAGATTTTCGGAGAGGCTGTTCTGACCAAGGCCAATGTATGAAATGCACGGCATGTATCATAAATCAAGGACGTCCAGTTTTGGATGGGAATCTCATCTTTTCCCAGGTCCATTAAGGACTGATGACTGTTTTAAGAGAGAGATCCTGTCTTCAACCTTCCACAAATGGGTCTTCCGTTCTATTGCCTCCTCTAAATCTTCCTCACACTTGACAACTGGCTCATGTGTCTGCCCCCTATGCGCTTCAGCTCTTCCCAAACGAGACTACTATACTTTGCTCCAGGCATCGCGAAATTTTTAATGTCTTAATGTCTTAATGTAAGGCATAAAACCAAAAATGCTTTGATACACGGAACGGCCTTCAATTTGAATATTGAAATCATTTTTACGGGTCCTATGCCTATCACTCTAGAGTAAATGGATAAATACCTACAAATGTGCTTGAAGGAGACGCTTCAATCATGCCTTGGAACTACGGAAAGTCTAGGTTTCCGTGAATCGGGCAATCAAAAAAAAATTGCGAGGTATTTGCAGAAACCAAGTTTTCGTCCTTTCTTTCCCTTCATGAGACGTGGCATCTGGCAATGTAGCATTGTTTCTTCTTCCTCTAAAAATTGAAACCTGACGACTAGCCCCGAGTCTAACGTAAACATTCCATTTAAAGCGGTGTTTTTCCTTTATGTCGTAGCATCGTTTCGAATTCGACTCCATGGGATACAATTGGCATATGCGATTTTTTCCCGCTGATTTGCTAGGCAGCAAATGTAATCATCTTCGTCGTGAGTGACGAATAAGACACTCGCAAATGAAGGGGTCGAAAGTCCAGAAACGAGACATTATATGCATATATTCTTTGTTATCAACCTGACAGATAGATATAATAAAAAAATGGAAATGTAAAGTGAAACATTTTAATTTTGCAGTAGTTTTTAGTGCTTGTTTTCCCACAACATACATAGCTTGAAAAAATAGGCGAAAAAGAAG
This sequence comes from Darwinula stevensoni, assembly GCA_905338385.1. NCBI lineage: Eukaryota > Metazoa > Arthropoda > Ostracoda > Podocopida > Darwinulidae > Darwinula > Darwinula stevensoni. The sequence continues at coordinate 3,814 of CAJPEV010002337.1, read as the reverse complement.
AGGACAGAAACAAAAAAGAGAGAAAAAGACAAGCAAAACGAAGGAGCCTACCTTGAGAATGAAAGCCAATGGGAGAAGGAATACAAGGCAAGGCAATTTATTGATATAATGAAAAAGAGCAAATATAAATCGGCAGATATAGACCATGATCCTCAGGTAACAAGAAAAATGAAAATAAATAAATAAAATGGTTGAACGGAAATTGAAAAGTTATACATGGATTGTCCACCGGAAATATATAATATTAGAAAACGAAGTAGTTCTCGAATAATGACATTTTAAGGGACAGGGAGAGAAAAATAAAACGACAAGCGAATAACTAACAAGGAGTTCAGGTTCCTAGGTTTCACACCGAAGTCATTAATCGTTCACTTTTGCGCACTTCGGGAAGCTCTCACCTGTGATCGCTTCTCTCTGAATCCGTTCGCTTTGAGGAGGCGTTTGTGCAATATTGCGTTCAAGAAGAGTTTTTCTTCTTTCATTAGTCTGATTTTTTTTCCATTCACATGCTAAGTGGAAATGAAATTGTTACCTGTCGAAATCATGACCGGCTAACTCGAGGTGATCCCAGGACTATCTCTGATTCATCGAGAGGAGAGGGCGGTCCTTACGTCCGTAAGGAAATCATAAATTCCCCTCCATATTTCTGCTGAAGCCTCACATTCACACAAGACCCTAAGAAGAGCGCGTTTCTCCGGCAAATAGGACATTTCCGCCGCAAACCTGGAGCTGAATGTTCTATCACGGTAAGAGGAGCAAGCACGCGACCCCTGAACTGTAGTTACAGGTTCAGCCACTAGATATCTCTAGCAAGCCCCGGTGTTTGTCGATATTAGGTGTACAATAAATTAACTTTTAAATATCTATCCCAGAATGAAATTCATATTAGTAAGACTAAGTCACTAGAGATTAAAGTAACGCCGCTGTCTAGTTCGGTGTTTTGAGGGAACCCAGGTCGTGACAAACGGTCCCATCACGGCCGTTCGCAAGCCGGTCCCAGCAAGGAACACTCGATAAGTGCGATGCTAACTTCGGAGCTTCTAACTTTCCCAAACCTTTTGCTCATATAACCCTAGGTGTTAGTTTTGAGCTCCTTAAAACCAGGAGACGGGCTCCGATTCGAAACGGTTCGACCTCTTTCAGTCGAGTCTGAGATAAAATCTTGACCTACGGTCTGGACCTTTCCCCTCCCACCCGATATTAAGGCTCCCTCTAAGCTCTGGGAATTTCTTTTGGAAAATTCGGCTCGACCGAGGCCCTGAACTCTGTCGGGAGACCCAATAAAAATCGGAGTGCCGATCGCTTGGGGTAGGCCACCTTCCCCTCATCAGTTCGAGTGGAGACGGCGGAAGCTTATAACACCGTTGAACAGGACTCCGACCGTCGATCTCCAGCCGAGATCCCAGGACCCCTCCTTCTCAGCGGGCGACGACGACTCAATGCTCTTGTCGATGAGTGAAAAATACAAATACAAATAAATACACGGTTGATTGGTTTTTCTCGACACTAGCAGAGGTACCCGGCATTGCACGGGTGAATATTATATACGTCCCATATTTGTCTGCACTAAATGAGGTACCCTGGGGCAAGTGACCCAGGCGACCGTCGGGGGGAGGGAACGCCCTTCACCTTGGGCGCCATTTGATCTACACTCTTAGAAAAAGGGGAGCGATTTTTCTCAAAAAAGAGAGTAAAATAGCTAACTCCAGTTTCACTCTGCGAAAGGAGCGAATTTACTCCGTCACCAAAGAGTAAAATTGCTCTCCTCCTCCGTGAGCAAAAACGCTCCCATCAGAAAGTGATAGGGATCTCATGCAAATACGAAAATTCTCATAAGTAATGTGTGGCGCTTCCCCTCTTGTACAGGCGTAGACCTACCTCTGCCTGTACTGGTTACAGCACACGTCAGAGGGTGGACCACATCTTATAAGTTCCGTGGAGTGTCCAGGATATCAGTCCCTTATTCCCCCATCAAATTGAGGCATGAATTGAATGAAGTTCACAGACACTCTGCATATTCCAGATCTCCTATGCGGATAAAATCATACGGCTCCCAAAAGGGTTCTCAATAGGAATATGAGCTTGTTTATGGCCTGGACTCTATGAATATGTCTTGAATATGTGGATAACAAATGATGAAGTATCCGTGTTTATTGTGAAGAACTTCAAGGTGTTCACTTCAATACGAGCGGTGAGGGAGCATTTGGTGAGTAATAAGAGAGTAAATTCCAAAAGCTCACGGTGTGCTCACTTTTTACTCCCCAAACGCTCGGAATTTTCTAAGAGTGTATGGCCGGCCGTGCCCTACTGGGTTTGAATTTTGAAACGCCTCCTAGCCTACGACCATCGCCGGAGCAAATGAGGAAGTCATGTAAAGTTTGGTCAGACAGGGATCAGAGGCGTGGCTGTGCATAATGGACAGACAGAGAGACAAACATTCGGAAAAATAGTATGGAAAATTCCCATTTGTTATTTCCACCCAAACCCCACAACGGGCTACAACCCCGTAGCACCGTAACAATTCTAATCAAGTTGTCAAGAGCCCGTGCAAAAGCGCGGAAACTTTTAAAGGCAATGAATGCAAACATGGCCGGGGGGGGGGGGGCGGTCGCCACCCTCTGGATTTTCCACTGGCCATGAGACGACAGGGCGCCACAAAAGCACCCATTTCTTGAAGGTCTGCCCCCGTTAAACGCGATGTAAAAGACAGGGTCGAAAGGGGAACTGACGCCGAGCAAAGACGAAAGGCAGCACGAAGGTGGAGATGTTACATTAAATCGTCGCTTTGTAGGAGAATGTGGAGTGGGGTCTTTTATTGGCGGCCTCACGCTGTTCTGCGGACATCGCAACCCCGTTTTCGAACGTTAATGGCCAAAGGCCACGCTGCCTCAACTTATTACTATGGTTATGGGAGAGCACACGCGATCGCTCTGTGCGCACACGTGTGTCATGTGTGCACGCTCGCTTGCTACCGACCTTCACCATCACCTTATATAAAAGAATTGCCTCATTCTCGATCACTTTTTTCCCGCCTGAAGCGGTGAGGAGTGGGGACGATACTTCACCGCTTAGCCTTCAATCAAGACCGTTCTCTCGTTCCTTCGAGTCCAACCTTCTTCTGGAAAGCTGTCAGATTCCCCCTCGGAGGAAGCGGTCGTGCCCCGGGGGGGCCGGGGTAAGGGGGGGGGGGGGGGCGTCTGCTGGGGGACCGGCTCAACGAATTTTGTGCAAGGCAAAACATACGTTGTGCCCGCGAGATGTGGCTCCTACTTCATGGTCAGAAGCGAATAGATGAAGGGGAACTGCCATATTCAAAGAAAGGAAAAGGTCGCCATGCGCAGTAAATCGGCAATACATTTTCTCTCTACTTTCTATGGCGGATAGACCAATTCTCCTTTCAGCCCTTCAAATGATCTAGGCACTGCCTCGGGATCTACTAATACATGGACTTCTTCATGGAGGCCGCAGGAAATCACGTTCCTTATACTTCGTTACAGTTCCAGCCTCAGTTATTCCACCTGCGCTGCCGGGATTTCGTAACGGGAAATTATTTGAAGCTGGCAATTTCTCTGCGGAATTACCACTTAATTTCCGAGACTTTCGGTTCGAATCGACTCGGAGTCCTCCGCTCTCGATTCGGGGCGACTGATCGTCGCCGAAACGTCTCGTCGGATCCGGAAATAAATGCATTTAAGGTACTACGGGAACATAAAAATCGACCCCCCTGGAGCAAAATTCTGCCCTATAATTGTTGTAAGGGACCTCAAGATAGGGCCTTGGAGCCGATTGCTGGCTCTCTCAGGTCACCCCCGGG
>CAJPEV010002336.1:9830-44758 GCA_905338385.1 Darwinula stevensoni | reverse complement strand
GGGGGGGGGGGGGGTTGCAGAAAGGGAAAGTGATTGAAAAATTGTTTTCACATTACTTCATATTTAGATGCTGCGTGGGGGCAAGAAAGTATTGTATTGAAGTTCGCATTGTTTATTTTCGATCATCTCGCATTAAATATGACGTATTAACGTAGAATGCGGTCGTTTATCGTACGCAGCCAATTTTCATCATTATAGGAAACTCATTTCTCATTTCTTGCTGTTTCCGATTGTCAAGAAAGAAGGAGGCGCTAATGAGAAAATTGAAAGACCTCAGAATTCTGGATATTTATATTGAAAAATGTGGAGGCTACGTCGCTGGAAATGATGGGTTCCATTGCCGACTTCGATCTGGTTGCTTTTCCGTCGAGGTCAGGGCGTTGATTTCAACGATAGGAATCATGACCCCGTCTGAAATGCAAATTCTCTCCATTTTCCCATGACGGAGTTGTTGGACGTGTCCAAGTACGAGCACGTGTGGGCATGGTTCTCGAAATGCAAGGCCGAAATGGATGGTCACGAGGAAGTCATGGCTATGGGGAAGTTATGATGGAGTTATGAGGGAGTTATGGTTGTGAGGAAGTACGGCTTCCAAAAGCTTGAAAGAGTGGGTGAAAAATGCTCCGGGAAGACGCCAGAGAAAATTTGCCGAAAAGTCGCTTTGAAGAAATGAAATTCATCATAAGAGAGTCCAAAGACGACTTGGCGATTCGGGTTTCCGAGCACGAGCCGTTCGCCGATTGGCATTTGCATTTTCCCGATGCGCATGTTTAGGAAGGATCGGTTACCGGCGGTTTCCGAACCTGTTGGCCCGCGACTTCTCCAGAGCGGTCGACACTGCAGTCTCGCATTCTCTGTCGATAATGCAGCTCTGCGATGAATCATCTTTCCACCCTTGTCACTTTTCTCCGCTTTTCGGATTGGAAGGTTTCTCGATGTCGAGCGAGTCGATCTGTCGCAATCGAGTGCGAATCCCTTTTGCTGGGACTCGATTTGCCCCCCACATACCCTCTTGTTGCAAAGGGCCCAAATTTTCTCGTTGCCGATTTCTTACGGGGCTGACGGAGGGCATTGTTAGACACGATAAAATGTGCCACTTTTCGCACATCCTTCGACGGAAAGCGTAACACTAAGAGCTCATCGAGATCGAGCACGAAGGAATCCACTTTCACGAAGGGGATTCATTCTCGTGCATCAAAATACGTGCATATTTATTAATCGTTTCGCTTTCCAGTATGAGCTAGGTAGAAAAATACGAAGTTGCTTTCGTTGTGTCATTCCTCGATGGCGTAGCAGATAGCGTAATGTAAAGTTACGGCCTGGTTGTCGAGTGGTTACTGCGATAACGACACTTCGTCCACGAATCTTATCGGGCTTGTTTTTGACAGAACCATCTCGAGTAGATGATTCTGTTCGGCCATGAACGACGAAGATGGACGCGGCTTCGGTTCCAGCGTCTTTCGTAGTTTTACTCCATGGCGAGGATTGGAGACTGTCGATCGTCGAGTCTTTTATCGATGGTCGTGTGATTCACTTGCAGGAATTTCGTAAACTTCCACGAGCGTATTTTGTGGACGCCAAAAATGACTAGTTTTGACTCGTGATTCTGTGAGGTTTAAGTTACTTGGAAAAATGTGAAGATTCCGAGACGTTCGAAGTGCAAATACATTGGTGGAGCACGCGACCATCGACTTCGTGCGTCGATAAGAAGAGGCAAACATGCGTTGCGCGTCTACGAAAATGTGAATTTCGATAGCCTTGAATTTTTTCCCCCCCTTTTTTGCTGTTTGACAGGTTTCAGTGCCTCTTTGTCAACTGGCGCACCCTGAGCCAAAAATGTGAAAATCTTCAAGGGCACTTCAGTATTTCCAGGTATTCGTGGAGAAGTGTGCAAGTTTTGTCATTCCATCTATCATTTTCTCCCTTTACTTGAAGGTGAACCCACGGCTCGCGACTTCAGCCATCGATGACAGCGGATTCGTCCCAACCGAAAGGCACCTCTCCCACAGCGCCTCCCACGCCGAGAAATTAGACAAGGAACCAAGGCGACTTTCCATCGTCCCGATCCTCCCCGACCCGGGAAACCCCGAAAGGGACGACAGCCTCCGTCCCAAGGACCCGAAGGGGGGGGAACAGTCGAACTGCAGCGCTGGGACCGAGCGGTCGACTCCGATTCCTCCACCTGGTGCGTTCCATCCACGTTCGTGAGGCTCGAAGCTCACGGCTTCGTTAAAGATTCTCAATTTCCGTCAGAGAAGAAATGGAAGCGGATGACTCCAGATGCATACTGCAACAATCCGAGACCTTCCCGAAAGCAGTGATACTTGCGACCGAAGTCGATGGCATGGCTCGAACTCGAGAAATCCAGTCTCGTTTCAAATCGCTCGAGTGCCTAAAGGATTTTCTCTGGAAATGAATGAAAAATTCCAACTTCAATTTATTCGCGTTTGAGTTGACAGATCCGAGCGTACAATGACGACTGGGGTCGACTTTCAGTTCGAGTTCTTTTTCACGTTATCGATTAAGATCCAAAGATTTGGAGCAGCAGGTTCAGAAATAAAACTTCGGAACTGGAAACGGTTTCTTGCATCGACGAGGAGCGATAGACGTGCGTCACGCATTTGCAAAGAATGCCGGCTCCTGTTTCCACGATCCCATTCTAAATCCAACAAGCGGAAACGTACAGCAGAAAGGGAAAAAAAAGTAATCGTTCCCGATGCCCCTAGAACCGACGGAAATGGATCTGTACTACGACGACCTGAGTGAATTCTGCACCAGCGTCATCCTCCTGGCCAGGACGCTGGGCCTCCACCTCAACTTGAAGGAGCGAGACACCGACAGAAGAGAACAGCTCGCTCCAGAGTTCATCCAAGTATGCTTCAAATTGTCTCTTTTTTTTTTACCGAGTGCGTTGAGGCAAAATGCAAGCGCGTCCAGAAATGAAAGCATCTCATTTATTCCATCCCTGTTTGTTGCACGAAGATGAACCCACAGCACACGGTTCCAACCATCGACGACGATGGATTCGTTTGGTAAGGCAAGCAATGACGACTAATGAGGATTTGACAATTGGAGGAACCAAAACGGCGACGTTATGTCATTCCAGCCGGGCAATCCTCCGCTATTTGGCTAGCAAATTCGGAAAGGACGATAGCCTTTATCCCAAGGACCTGAAGGAGAGGGCCATTGTGGATGAAAGGTTGGACTTCGACGCTGGAACTCTCAGTGCTCGACTCCAATTCCTCTACTTGGTTCGTTTCATCAATGGTTAACAATTGAAGGGGAGGAAGGGCTGAAAATATTGTTTATGATTCTCGCAGGTTTAAATGCAAGCGATGAATCGCTAGGTTCCACAAATAGAGCATGCCTATAGAATGCTTAGAAAATTCTGAAAATACTCGTATATCCTGTGGGATGCACACACGTCTATTTGGGGAGATGAAGCACATGAGGATATAAGTATTTCATAGGACGTCACTGTTCAAATCAAGTGTTACATGTCTTTTTTAAAATGTAAACTTCAGAAAATGTATTTAAAAAGTAGGAGTAAAAAAAAACTATTCATCAGAACACGGAATTAAAATCATATGGAATCCTGTCCGGAAAGCAGGGAAACAAGACTTGGAATCGGAAAAAGTGCCAATCTTGCTCCAACCTTTCTTTTTTTCCGAATACTGCAATCCTGCAATGTTGCCTGTAAAGGGCAATGGCAAAACTAAACTAAAGGAAAACCAAAATAAAAATTTGAATAATTGGTTCATGACCTTCGGTTCATATTTGCAGTTTGATGCGAATTCCGTTCAGGGTTCTTTTCCAATTTTTTTTTATTCAGAAAAATGTTATCACCTGCTCCTACCAATGAAAAAAAATACTCTGCAAATGTTAATTTCCAGATTGTCCAATGTGCAACCATGATCATGTTTATGTGACGAGTTAGACTCGTGCTACGATTGTTTTTTGATACCCGCTTCTCAAATTTTCGTGTAGAATGACTGTGCGCTACATTTCAATTTTACTCTTAGTTACGAAATTATTGCAGTGCAAAATGCATTTTTCCAGCAGCGTAGGTTTTGGAATATCAAAATATGGGAACCCATGAGTAAGGCCATAATCACCATTGCAATGAACACAACCTTGCGAAATTTCTGGAAACTGCGAATAATTTGCTTCTGGACACTCTATTTTTACGTTCCAAAGCTTTCCCTCCCTGCTTTCGAGGCGGGATAACACACGAATCTCACTTTGTAAAGAAGGGTTTTTGGACTCCTTTCTGAATTTAAAAATCTTGCATTGAATTATAATGGGTGCCAGTGCAGAATTTGTTAGACAGAATTTTCAATTTTGTAACTTTTTTTTTAGAATGTTCAACTTAACCTGTCTGAAAGCCGAGACTGTTGCAGTGTGATATTCAAACTCATTCAATCTTTGACAGAAAGTCGATTTTCATGTTATTCCAGTTCCTGACGGTGAAAGACGGAAAGAAGTGCCTGAATGAGGCGGTGTTGAGCAAACTCGAAGAAGCCCTGGGAATTCTCGACGTTTACATAGAAAGATCCGGAGGCTATGTGGCTGGAAGTCGATTAACGATCGCCGACTTCGCAATCGTCGCAACCGTCTCTGCCATCGAGGTCAGCCTTAATCCGGAGATCAGCCTAAGGTCAGCCTCAATCCGGATCAGAGCAATCCCCGAACGCAAGTTTTTTTTTGTCTCCCTCCGCAGATGATGGAGTTGCTGGACGTCTCGAAGCACAAGCACGTGTGGGCATGGCTGGCTGTGTGCAAGGCTCAAATTGAGGGTTATGAGGAACTTAACGGGTCCCAGGCTCCCAGGAACAAAGAGTGGATTCGAAAAATACTGGAGTAAATCGTCAATCGAGAAATTTTCCTTTAATGTTACTTCTCTCATTCCTAGAGAAACGTTAAGGACTCCTTTTGTCCTCCGTTTGTTTTCCGCTGGGTTAATCGATTGTCGTTCCAGCAAGGTGTTACTCAAAATGTGGTCTCTGATCATTTCTAATTTGCAACCCTCTTGAAGTTTTCCGAACATTTCAGGAAACGTTGACAAGAAGCTGAATCTTGAATCAGCAGGATCTGCCCTCGAGATCTTTTTTTTTCTCATGACTTAGCCGAAGAGTTTCAGTATATTTAAATTCTTCTGCATATTATTTTGCATGTTACTCTAGCTCTCTCTCATAAAAATTATTCAATCGCCATGCTCGGTATAGGGTATCTGATTCGTTTTCTTCTGGTATAGACACATGCAGAAAGATCAGAATTATCCGTCGATATGCATTACTCTTATATAATTTGCCAATATGCGTCTAAATCGGGGCGCTGTATCATACACAGAGTTGAGAAACTTTCCTGCTTCATGAGATGACAGAACGCTGAAAGATGGAATACACTCATACCGAGATCTCTTCCGCCGGAGTTGGCAAAGATCTCGACCGAATCCCGCGGTCACGAGTAGGAATTCCAGGAATCCAATTTCATCAGGCGGATTTCAAATAACGTGGGACCTGAGAAACCAAAATTCTTTGAAGATCGATGAAGACTTCCATGATCGAAATCGATCGTCCGTGTTTGAATCGACAGATGAATCCGATCTAGTTCAAGGCGACCCATTCGGAACCATTCGGTTCTGCGTCTTGTTAGTTCATTTTGGATTCAGAGAAAAGTTATGGAGCGCGAGGCCGAGGTCTATGTCGGAACGACATAGACCTTTTGCTCGGACGACGGGGAGCAGGTGACGCGAGTCACGCATTCCCGAAGAATGCGAGCTCCCATGTCCACGATCCGCTTTCCGATCCAAAATTTCGAAACGTGATGAAAAAAATAAGATGGAATTCCCGAAGTGTCGATAGAATCTACCAGGCACAGCGAGATGGGCATCGTCCTGTACTACGAGGAGCTGAGTCCCTTCTCAACCAGCGTGAGGCTCCTGGCCAGGGCCTTGAGCCTGGAACTCACTCTCAAGGAGATCGACACCGACAAAGACGAAACGCTCACTCCAGAGTACCAGCAGGTATGTTTTTTTTTCATTTCTATTTTTGAACTTCGCTTCCACTAGAGGATATCTAAAATTTCTCTTTTTTTCATATTTTCGTTTTACCGTTTTTGTGAAGATGAACCCACAACACACAGTTCCGGCCTTGGACGACGACGGATTCATCTTAGCCGAAAGGTATCAACAAGATTTTACCTTAAGACTTCAGGCAACATTCGAACGAAATAATTTATGATCTCGTTTCAGCCGTGCAATCCTACGCTACCTGGCGAGCAAATTCGGGAAGGACGATAGCCTTTACCCCAAGGACCTGAAGAAAAGGGCGATCGTGGATCAGAGGTTGGACTTCGACTCTGGAACCTTGAGCGCCAGGCTCCTCTTCGCGCTCCTGGTTCGTTCCGTCGACGCGATGCGACGAATAGAAATAAACTCGTGATTGCATTAAATATGCCTGAGAGGGTCAGGTTTTGGTTCGGGTTTCGCAATCGAGAGTACTCGGTGAAGTTCAATTTTTTCTTTTGCAGTTTCCGGTTCTTAAAGATGGAAAGAAGTCCCTGAACGACGAGGTGATGGGCAAGCTCGAAGACGCCCTGAGAATTCTGGACATCTACATCGAAAGATCCGGCGGTTATGCGGCCGGGAATGGCCTGACCATCGCCGACTTCGCTCTCGTTGCTCCCGTTTCTGCTGTCGAGGTTGGGATCGTGTAACCGGAGATCGTGCGGTTTGTCCCGTCGGGAACGAAAGCTAAAAAAAATAATGGTTTATCTCTTGCAGATGATGGAGTTGTTGGATTTGTGCAAGTATAAGCACTTGTGGGCGTGGTTGTCGAAATGCAAGGCCGAAATGGACGGATACGAGGAATTGAACGGGAGTGAAAAGACTGCCAGCCAAAAAGAATGGATCAAAACGATCTTGGGGTAAACGCTCGTCCGTGGAGAGTTGCTGCAGTTTCGCATCGAGGGAATGAGATTAATTGTATTGGAAAGTTCCGACACTCTTTTGTCGGTTTCGTTTCGAGGTTTCTTGGAATTCATCGCATTCGTCGAAATATATAATGCATTCGCAGGATTGTTCCTTGCCGACATTTTGCAATTCCGGTTTCGCTTCCCTGGTTCTAGTAAAGAGCGCCTGACAGATGAGTCTCGCTTCATCCGTGGATATTGCAGCTCTACGTTGAATATCTTTCTCTACCATTTCGCGATTCAGAGCTTCGGATCGTATTTCGGCTTGGAAGTTTCCTCGGCGCTCTTTCTCGGGCTGCGAGGAGAGACGAGGCCAAAGTTGACGAATTCGTATTTCTGAAACCATAGTCTTTTTATCGTGTGAGTATCTCAACTAAAGCCCTCGACTTGAAGTTGACCCAGGCGAACTTCATGAAGAAGGGAGACACAAAACGGACACAAAATCACCCGAGTATCTAAAGGCACCCAACAGTCCTCAGGTCGTATGACCCAATGCGCCATCCCCGCTCTAGAATCTACAGGAATGTATTTATCTGCCATTCTCATAGATACTATTGGGAAATGGCAGATATTGTGGTCGGTCTGTCATTTTTTTTCTCCGCTTCTGTCTGTCCGCAGTATCCATAGCAACCGGACAACACGACCCACTGCGCATGTGCAGCTTTCCGCCTGGGTCGGGGTGCTCGTCTTCCATTAAAACATCCACTTCCCTTCCAGACCTTGCGGATGACGAGTCTATACTAGTCAATTGGAGAAAGCGGCTGCTCGCAGCCGTGTAGACAGGGTTGCTTGGCGTACGCATGAAGTACCGCATCTGGCATCCTACATTTAATACTATCCTCCCATCTCCACGCGAGGCGGACGCACTAACCATCCAGACATGTCTATTTGTCAATTCCTTATCATGTAGGCCTATGCCGTACCAATGACAACTATTACTTATTTCAAGGTTTGATGGTTAGGATGCGGCGAATATGTTAATTCCAGTGGTATAGGGGTCAGTGGAATGGCAGATCTGTACTTGGGCTGGTACTCTAGTTAAAAGTTGTTGACGGATGAACACCCAGCACGCAATCTCGACCGTCGGAGACGATGGAACCCACGGAAAGGTGAGCACCTGTACTTGCGTTTTACATCATCCCAACTTAGATTTTGAGATTTTTCACCGGGGACCTATGACACGTACGATACTTCCGACCCGACAGTTCTTTATGAGAAGATGCTTGATCGTTTCGAAACAAGCGTTTGTTGCAATCTAAACACAATACATAAAGGAAATATCGTCCCGGGGGGAAGGGACCTAAGTTTGCTTCATCCGTTAATGAACGAATGCAATGGAAATATATGGGAGTCGTGTAATTCTGCCCTAGTTAAAAAAAAAATACGAGGAGGACACCTGAAACGAGAATAATCTAAATGAAAGGGAATCGGTAGATCTACAGTTGAACTTTGACATGGGAGCACTAAGCCATTGGTTTATGCAAAACCTCTTTCGTAATCCAACAATTTGGTGTTTCAGCCGACTCGTGTACCATAAAATTCAACACTCGGCGCAGTGTAGATGCGTGTAGATACACGTTTCCTGCTACGTTATATAACTTTCTTCCGATACTGATAGCGTTTGGAAAGAACAAGACCATACCCAAAGAGCACGAAAAGTTGACCCAAAACTTTTGACTCCAAAAACATTGACTCCAACCTTTAAGAGAGTTCGTTGCGAAGTCTGCTCGATTCTTGGTGGGGAGGTAACCGTGAAATTGCACAAACGAAAACCTCATAATGCTCTACGGTTAATGACAAACCATAGGGGTTTCAGGGAGCAGAGCCTGTCCCTGCCATTACGAAAACAAACACTGCCTAGCAGCCGAACTGCAAGTCCGAGACAACGATATTACCTTTACGGCCTCTGTTGGCTCCTAGTATTCCAATCAACTCTTTTATTATGAAATGAACATTTATACTATGCGACTGGTTCCGATGCGTGGTTTCAGTTCTATTCCTATTACTGTATGTGTTGCTATATTCATTGGTGAGGTGGTTTTTCTGAATACTCTCATGCCTCTCAGTCGAATCGGACCATCATGGAGCAAATAGGAGGCATTCATAAATTACATTGAATGTTCCACACCCATTAGCCATCAGCTTTTACCAAATATGCTGACTGCAACGCATTACAATTTGCAGTAAAGAGCAGAAAATTGGGGGGCATTGCGATAGCTTATTGAAGCAGAAATCCAGTGAATTCCCCTTATTTTTCAGATTACCCTTTGCATTTAGTTGTTATTGGAAAGCAGGTTCGGGAAGCAAATGGATTCCGCCATAGAAGGGGAGAGACAAAAGCTCTCTCAGCTGATGGTCTCGGTGTCTCATCGCTTTGAGGAACTAGGAGCGCAATGTACAGCGTTGAAGGGTACCAGTCACGCGTTTCGTGAATTTAACAGCACGCCTTCTCTTTCGGGATTCATCTTCAGATAACTTCTTATGCGGACTCGATAAGTTGAATCGATGGAAATCTGTTGAATTTGAACTTCCCCTGGATTTTTCTCGAATGGGAAGCATTCATACAGTCTTCCCAACGGAGTCCTTTAATGCTGTCGCACTAAAGCCGGAAGGAACGAAACGAAACAAATGACATCGGACGGAATTCATCGTGAACATGACCTCGCCGCATCTAGTAAAACGAGCAGATTTCATAGTATAATTTTAGCAGAGAATGCCCGGCTCGGCATCATCGCACAGCTGAACGCACTAGCAGAATTCGCTTTTGTGTCGTCGTTTGGATACGAATCGAACTGTGAGTCAGAGTCGTAGGGACTGAAGGCCATAGTCTCATCGATCCTCAAAGAAATGGACTCTCCATCGGTCGTGTATCAATTTAGCGACTCTCCCAGTTGGAAGACATAAAAAGAGGCTTGGATTTCATAGCCTTCAGGAACCTCAACGTTCCATTTAAAGAGAGGCGCTGGGTAAAGGATTAGCCTTTTAATTAGATTGGATTCTCCTTCGCCCCATTTCAAAATGTGGGTCCTGATTTCGTCATCGTGTATCGACGGATTCGGTCTGATCTGGATGATTCTCACGCTCGAATACATTTTCCCTCCGTATTTCCGACTTCCTCCTCCCTTAAAATGCATTGTACCTCATGATCAACTGACACTTTGTTTTTCGAGAGCAGCGACCCGAGGAAAGTCAATGAAACAATGCGACGATAGAATGAGTATACAATTGTCGTTTTCTATTAAAGGATTTTGCACCGTTCAGCGATCAGTCGCAGAATGAAATATGAAAAACTTGCGGAATTTAAAAGAGAAGCGCCCGATGTGACCCCGAATGCAGACCACGAATGATTGATGACATTCCCTTCGAACGCTCGGGTTTCCCGTCGAACATCTTCCGACCATTCACAGTAGACCTGGTAATGGGTGGAGCCGCGCGACCGTGCACACACGGTGCGATTACATAAGCGGCCCGACGAGGAGGCCTTGTGCGTCCTCGAAATGAGGAAAGAACCTGGTGAGGACGGGGACGAAGGCCATTCGGCGGGTAAGCGTCGACGAGGTTGCATCAGGTCGGAATGGCTCCGTGGAAACCGTACGTTGAATTCCATAATGGACACAAGATGCCCATCATTGGGCTTGGTACTTGGCAAGTGAGTTCATAGGATTCTTCTTTTGAAGGCTCTTACTGTAGAACAATGGTTGCGACTCGCGGGAAGAACCTTTCTATTGTAGGAATCAAATATCTGCAATCAATAGTATATTTGATTACTATAATTATTTGCTTATCCTTAGAAATTTGATTTATTTATGTTGGCGATTAGAAACTGACCAAGGACGAGTGGTTACGCCGTTTGGAACTGTGAATAATAAGAAATGACGGATAGGTAGAGCTCCTCCAACATTCCTCCTTGATGCCAGGTGTTTGAGTCATACATGACTCAAACACCTGTATTTGGTAAGATGGTTTGAAATGAGGGAGAAAATTCGTCTTCGTTTATACCGAAGTCAGACCTAATTAAAATTAATCTCATCTCCCACATGAGAATGAAAGACGGAAAATGACCTCTGCTTCCTCTCCTGTTGCCCATTGTGAAATCAGAATGAGGTTCTCCTCTATATGATGCAACTTTTTCATGCTGTTATTCGGATTTTCGACTCATAATTCTTTCTCACTCATCGCTAGATTATCCGGTAATACGATTCCTCTCCTGAAAATGTATATTTCATCCCATAGATTTTGTAACTGCAGATTTGGTCAGTATTTCGCAACTGTAGATACCGAGAAGCACTTCAATTCTGAAGCTTTGATGGTGCGACCTTGCCTGAGATCAACGATCCATGTCCTTGAAGCGTCTCGTTCCTGACATGTCACACGTGTCTCAAATGAAAAGGAAACAGCGATTTATTTCGAGGAAAATGAAACACTGAGGCTCAATGTTTGTAAAGCGTACGTAAATATGGGCTCCTCGGAGCTCGTCCCATTGAGTCTTTTTTGAGGGCAATATTTAAAAGATAAGATATTTTAAGATAAGATTTTGGGCATATGCAGAATCACCATCTGTTTCTTGCCGAGCATTTTAAACCCGAGGGTGAAGTAATTGCATGCTAGACATCGAGGAACAGGAGCTGAGCACCCGATAGCCCCATCGAAATCAAACCACTGGACGGCATTCACTAATAGTCATAGAGAAGAGACATAACCGGACATAACACATCCACGAGCATGGGTGCATGCGCCTTAAGTGCGCAATAGAATCCACGAGGTTGGTGGTCGTGATTCTCGTCTTCGTGCTTCAAGGAGGTAGAGGCAAAATAACCAAAAGGATACAATTATTTTGTTCATAGTTCTGTGTATTCTTTCTTTTACATGACTTAGCATGCATGTAATACCCAAGCTCCCTGGTTGTATGAAAAAGACGTCTTAGATAGAAAAGGGACAATTTGCCAGTAGACCTTAAGCCTAGTAACGATTGACTCCTCGGTCACACTTTGACCATGCTCTCGTCCCTTGCGGAACGCAGGTGGCTTTAATGGCCCAGAAGAGAAGCGATTGCGAGATGGTTCTTATCTTCAAGTGGCCCCATGCCGGGTCTACCGGTAGTAGCTGTCCCTCAGCATTCCGTTCTGGTAATAGACGCTGCCTCTGAGTGATTCCTCAGAATGGGTGATAGTGAAATTTAAAAATTAATTGCGTTAATAGCATACTTTTTTTTTAATAGCTACATAATTTTACATTAATATTTTAGCACCTTTCAGTGATGGAAAGAGCCAAAAATTTGACGGTGCGCATCACGAAAGTAAGGGTATGGAGAAGAATCGCTTACTGAAGTTTGTGACTTATTTCGCAATGGAGACGAAAACATTTATTGGAAACTATTTACATTTTTTGGAATGCAATGAGTAACGGTAATGGATAACTTTTTTGGTCAATAACCAAAACCCTGTCATACACACACCACTTCATTCTCATTATTTCCTTCTCGCAGCACGCACATTATTCTGACTGATGAATATTTTTCATATCTGAATCGACAGCACTGGCCAAGTCCTGAACGAGCAAGAAACCCCCCTCCCCCTCCCAGCAAGCCTTCACTTGAGTGTTTACTTTGCGGCAGAGTTCTTGAACGGTTATCGGAGAAATTCAGATTTGAAGGTCGAAGGCTCGGGTATGGACGTCGAGAGGGATTTCTGGGGATTATCGCATCCCGTGTGGAGGCCGAGTGTTCATGAGTCATGAGAGAAGTACCGCTATTAAAGATAGAGGTTATTGTGGGAGCATAGCTACCACCTGCCTAGCCACTTTTAGCTACTCCGCTACTTTTCCTTTGCTTTTTCCATGAAGGCATTAAACCCCCTCTTAAAGCTAGTCGCCATTTTGGCAGTCGCATCATCACTTAACGCATTCTACGCGTGCACTAATCGTCGAGTAGGGAAGAAATGAAGCGACCTGAGCCTCACCCGAAGTTGAAGCAAATTGAGTCGGTTCCCTCTCGTTCTGTTGCTACAGTACCATTGAACTGAGAAAAACCTACCCCCTAACAATTCCTTTAATGATCCATCTTAAATGCCTGCTCCAATCTCAACTCTAATGGCGTCTCGGATGGAAGTCCTTTTATCTCCATGATCGTTCTCGTAGCCTGCCTCTGTGCCCTCTCGAGCGCCTTCAGTTCACATTCATTAGCAGACTTCCAAAATCGAATGCAATCATCTAAATGGGTCTTACCAGTGCTGCATAAGACAGAGGAATGACGCTCGAGCTCTTATCGATTATGAACCCCAGGCAGCACACCACGTCGGCTGCGAGTGGGAGAGCGTGGACCCACATCTCAATGGGCTGCCCAAATAGGCCCCACATCGGCGCTAGGACTGCAGCCAAAGTCGCGTCCTATCTCTTGGCGAGACATCTATCTCAGTTTTTTTAAACAAAAAACATCCCACAAATGATGCGAGATGGCGTCTACGTAGCCGCTATTTCATTGTTATCAGGGAGTGACTCGTTATAAGACCCTACTACTTCTCATGCGGTACTTGATATATTCCCACAGACAACGTAAGGAAAGACACTGGAATTCCTCTATTCATTCGTTTAAACAGGTTAAGCAGTCCAAGGAGACTCCTGTCAATCGTGGAGGAAGCGAGGTTCAAATTGGGGCTTGACGGGATGGGGTGAGGATAATTATGTCAGTCGTTCTTCGATCGTGGCGGCCGCGTCTGGCTCCCCTTTGGTTGTTGTAGATAAAAATGCGATAAAAAGAGAGGAATGCCCAATAATATTTGTCGGACAAGCACGTTCAGGGAAATGAGCCATGAGTGATGGATCACAAAGGGATTCCAGTCCCATGCGAAAAGCCCTCAAAGATGACCATGGAGGGATGTAGTACTCGCTGGAGCGCTCCCAGCCAGACCGAGAGAGATTTGGTGGCGAAGCCTCCAATAGGGGAGCTGAACAATAATGAATAAATATAGCTCGCTTTCACTCTAGCACACTCTAAGCCTTTAAGCGCCTGAATGTCCTCACATCAGCATTTGATGTTGAGCCAACTCGGAGATTGACGGGCCAACGTGGGACCAACGTTGGTTTCCAGCGCGGAGCCCTCGTCGCAAATGTGGAATTCCAACATAGGTTCAGCGTTGGCCTAACGTGGGTGTGCTGCCTGGGCCAGTACGAATTCTAATTGCATATGGGAAAGCTCTGCGGAGGAAAAAGGAAGCAGAAGAACGGAACGCATTTTTCCGAGAAGGCCTATTTTTGCATTCGATTCCTTTTTCGATAACTTTCTTATGAAAACCTATTCCTATTTTTATCCTTATCTTCGTACGAGTTCATTTGGGTTCCGAGAGACATACGCACTTGGGTTTTCGTTGACCACTGCGACTCCTATGAAATCCACGAGTACAAGCAAAGACATGTGGAGACAGCTCTGTGATATCCCACTTCTTCGACACACCTCTTAGTCCCCGCCTCTGGCTCCAGCGCAGAAGATAGCGGCTGGGTGGCATCATCCAAGCTGGCTCATCTCATCGGTTGATGAAATCACCGTGGGAGGGAAATCGAGTGGCTTTCAGGCTGATTGAGGGATACATTGGAAAAATTGAATCACTTGAACTCGTGCTTCAGCAAGGTTTAGGGGATTTTTCCCAATCTTCTGTGAATAATGTATTTCTGAACTGCATTTTTTCTGCTCGGCTTGATTACTGTGAAGGCTGATGCGTAATCGGTAGGGCATAAGCAGGAAGTAGAATAAACTCTGGAGGTACAAATCGAAACGTATCAGGAACTCCAAAGTTAAACTCGAGCCTGAAACTATTTATAAAAATATCTAGGATATTTTCATCGCTTCAAAGATGGGTGAAACAAAGCCCATTTCCTTCCTATGCGAAATCGCAGTCGAAGGATGACTCGGCGGTGGAGGCGATCGTGGGAGCCCTGGACATGGGCTATCGGCACATCGACACGGCGTACATCTACCGGAACGAGGAGACCGTCGGGAATGCCATGACGAAATGGATCCAGAAAGGCGGAGGGGAACGAGAGGACCTTTTCATCGTCACGAAGGTATTCCGTTCTGAGAGCTTCAGATCATCGGCATCAGATGGGGTAGGAGTATAGCGGGAGCATCGCGAATGGGCCAGATTGAATTTTAATACGAGAGGAGATCAAAAAGTTCTCGGACTGGTTTTACGGATTTTTTTTTCTCTGATGTCTTTTTCCGTATCTTTCCGTATCATTGGATCTTGAGAATGCATGAGAAAAATTACTTGCTGGATTTCATTCAAAAATGTAAATAATAATTTAAGCAAATAGGCTCTGATCCAATAGGCAGAGTTGAATATGGTATGTTTTTACCTTCCTTACAAATTCGAGAGCCATCAAATTGGTCGGGGAGAAAATGTGCCACGCCCTAGAAACCTAAGAGGCATTTGAGTAGAATAAGCGATTCTCAGAAAACAAGACTTTGAACAGCTCGATCGTCATCAGCTTAGGAGTGAAACCAGATGGAAACTATCTGAATGCCACCAAAAGATGAATCCAAGTTTTCGGAGGACGCATGAATAGTCACTCTCTGATTTTCTGAAGGGATTTCTCGAAATTTTGCTCCTCTCTTCTCTCGATTGATGGCGGACCCAACCTTGGGTCGTCCCTCATGACCTGACTTTTTTTTTTTAACCGTTTGTTCGATATCGTCCAATAGTCTGGAGCTTCTGCTCCAATTGCAATAGCGCACAATACACCACAAGTTATATTGGTTCATTTCCCCAATTTCGCAAAAGAGTCGATGGTGCTCTGAATTTCCATTTCGGTTTCATCAGATTACTCACTTCTGAGTCAAAGAATCCGTATTAAAACATTTCGTAAACTCAGATAAAAAAATAATCAATTATTTTTGCCGATACGCTTCCAAGTCCCAACACAATACATTTACGAAAGATACATTTGTAAATCAAATGATAGAGTATATAGAAGTTATACAACCAGATAGGGAATTTTTTATTTATCACCCCATGATCTTAAGCACCATACTCACTGCGAAATAAATAAAGCATATTCTCAGCATAAACTTATGTGATTCTCAACATACTTAGAGTAATTGACCGATTAATCTTTGACAGTTTTAATCGCAAGCAAAAATTAATTATTGTTAATAAAATTTCATATAATTTAAATTCTCCTCTTCAACCTGTTTTTCTCTTCCGATTTCACTACAGCGAAAAAAAGTGCAAAAGATATATATGCTAAAACTTTATTAATATTGCAAGATTTGTAGAAGGCAGACTTTTTAAATAAAATATAATATTAAAAAGTTGGTAAAAAAAAAATTATGTTCCTTTTGGAAATGAGAAACCTAAGAACAAACCCACAGTTGTCAGAATAATGGAAAAAAAAGAATTGAGGGCTTCAAGGACACGGAAATGAGTCTTCATACCTTTTCAAAATTGTTTTTGAGCTTTTTATGCCGTCCGGAGCCGGCGAACACGTGCGAAATCGAGTAAGCTGAATGGAAGGATATTTTGCAGTGAACATATGAACAAAGATTGGGGAAGAACATACGACGTCTTGTTTACCGAGACATCCAGACGTTGCAGCGTGTGAGAATTCAAAGGGAATCCAGGAAGGGGAAGGGGGTTGGATTTCTCTCCTCTCCCACAAGACTTACCCATCACTTTCTGGGTCTGAGCATTCTTTTCCTCTGCTGCCCCTCTCTGACTCGTCCGGAGACGTGACATCGAGATGCTTCAATGTGCCATTCATCTGGGACTTGAATTGGGGTTGAGCTCCTAGCATAGAGCCTCCTAGGGCTAGTCCTTCTGCCGACACGCAGGATTAGGGACTCCGAATTCCAACGCCAGCCCCATTGGATCGTTTCAATTCGAAGCGGATAAAATCTTTTGGTGGAAAGATGATACTAGAGTACCAGTCGAGGTACAGATCTGCCATTCCAATGGCCCGATACCTTTGGAATTATCTTCTTCGTTGGATCCTAACCATCCAACCTTGAAATAATAACTGTCATTGGTATAGCATAGGCTTATATAATAATAAAAAAGGCCCGGACAACTAGACAAGCTCTCGATGAAAGCACGTCCGCGTCGCACGGAGATGAGAGGAGAGTATGTGTAGGATGCCAGATGCGGCATTTCAAGAGTACGCCTGGCAACCTTGTCTACGTGGCCGGGAGCAGTCGCTCTCTCCCTTTGTCTATTATGGATCCGTCAACCGCGAGGGGTGGAAGGGAAGTGGAGGTTTTAGTGGAAGACGGGCACCCCGACCCAGGCAGAAAGCTGCGCGTGCGCAGCGGGTGGTGTTGTCCGGTAGCTATGGATACTGCGGACAGACAGAATGAAAAAAAAATGAAAAAAGTAACAGACCGATCGCAATATCTGCCATTTCCCTCTAGTGCCTAGGGGAATGGCAGATAATAACGAGAGTGAAGCTCCCCTCACTCTCGCATGAGTCAACACCGCACGAATCTCCCCCTCCTACCCTCCCCCTTCAAACCTAACAGTTGTCAGGATGCTGAAGAAAAGCAGATAGCTGGAACCAACTCCCGTCCTCCCTCATGTCCTAAGCTCAAGGTTGAAGGTTCGGGATAGGACGTGGAGAGGCACGCATACTCCATGTCATCCCTCGTCTCTGTCGAGCGAATTATTCATTATCTGCCATTCCCATCTCGGGGTTTTCATGAGAAATATAATACATGGGAATGGGATATAGGAATTCTCACGATCAGAATTTGGAGTAGCTGTTAGACAAAAATATTAGAAAATGGTTATAGGTGGCTCAAAAATTTGACTTGTATCGGGCCCCTTCCTTATTACATTAGTTCACGAGCTACCAAGTGGCCCTTATGAGTTGAAATATCAAATGGTTTTGGAAATGAGCTGAAAATAACTTAAGTGTTTGCCCGAATACTGGAGATGAATTTGAAAGCAAACAACGATCTAAAGATTCTAGACCAAACCATTATGTTTTAGAGTTTACGGGATACCTGGGAATTAAGAAGTCCCTGTCATGGATATCTGCATCAGTCCTATATTTGCCTTTCGATGCCATTAAGTATCCGCATGCGAAAACATAAATTCAGGCAGATGAGAGAGGTATTCAATTTCTTTCTCTGCGCGTTTTATACCGCTGATCTCAGCCACTGCTTACAGCGGAATGATTTGTTGAACTGAAGTATGGTTACCATCATGTTAAAGCATACGTGAACTCGGAATGCATCGCTACTCCCAAGCCTTGTTCTGTTGTCGTGAGATCCGTAAGTCTAACTTGTCAGGGAACGAAGTAGCTCTCGTAAAACCTATCCCGATGTCTCGTGCGTCCTCCAGCTGGCACCCATAGGAAATCGCCCGGATCGCGTGGAGCATTACCTGAAGAAAAGTCTCGAGAACCTGAAGACTACCTACGTAGACCTCTACCTCATCCACAACCCATGCGGAATGAAGGACCAAGGAAACGACGACGTCGTCCCCAGGACACCCGACGGGACATTGGACATCGATCCTGAGACAGATCTCGTCGCGCTTTGGAAGGTATGAATACCCGAGAATAACTCTGTCCTAACGTCGCCAAAAGATCCAGACACTTCGAAACGCAATTCTCTCCGCGAAAGGCGATGGAGGCTCAAGTGGATGCGGGACGGACCAAGAGCATCGGGATCAGCAACTTCAACGAGGAGCAAATCGAAAGGATTCTCAAGTCCTGCCGCATCAAACCAGCCAATCACCAGGCAAGTCTCCTCTCGCCTCGAGTTCTTTTTCCTTCTAAGGAAAATTTTTATTGCACGTCGAAATGATCAATACCGCACCGTAGGTGGAGGTATATCTGTATTTTCAACAAAAGCCATTGAGAGAATTCTGTGCGAAGCATGGAATCACGATTTGTGCATACGCACCCCTGGGTTCACCTGGACGAATCGAGCCCTTCAAGATGATGTCCGGCCTGAAGTAAGAACTCGCAAACGCAGCGTATCGAGCCAGTGCAAGCAGAAAGGGTGGAAGTTGTACCTGAATGTTCGACCCCGCCTTTACAGGGATCTATCAGGAGAAAACCCTCTGGAGAACGAAAAGGTGAAGGAAATCGCCCGGAAGCATCACGTGACACCTGCTCAGGTGCTTCTGAGACACCTGGCCCAGCAGGGAGTAGCTGTCATCCCCAAATCCACCAATCCTGCGCGCATTCAACTCAACTATCAGGTGCGTTTGCCTTCGTGGGATTCTACTGCGTCGAACAAAAACGACAGGATCGATTGGGTTCAATTTTTGGAATAGGTGTTCAACTTCGAGCTGACGGAGGAAGAGATGCAGACGCTGAATGCTATGGACAGGGGGAAGGAGGCGAGGAACTTCAAATTCTACGACATTTTCAATGGGTGAGGGATCATTCTCGCACTCTCAAAATTTGTCGCATCAAGTTTTAGAAAATTCAGCAGAACATGGAGCCACACTGACGAGATCACTTTATCCGCATTTCGACTCAACAGCGGGCTCTTAATGGTAACCTCTGCCATCTCCAAGTAACTTCTACGAAAGCAATTAATTCACACGCAGCAATACGAACTCCAGGCGCGTATTGTCGTCCTGCAGATGCAAGATTACCATGTCGCCGATGCCATAGCGTCAATCCCATGGCGCCGATACTCTGGCGCCCATAGGACCCTTCTGTGAAGCTGTGGTGTTTATGGTTCCGGATATGACAGGTGGGATATGGCTTGGGTGACAAGTTGTATCACGAACGCTCTCCACGATTTTCTTATCTTGTTGAATAAGTGGAAATTATAAGCGTGTCAAAGACCTCCAGAAGGTCGCAGATTAGATGAGTATTGCATTTGAGAGCGGCTCAATGGAACCAATTAGTCTCCTCGAGTTTCTTCCTAATGGTTGGGAAATATCAGAGTGAAGGATGACATCATTCTCCTGATATCGAAGAACAAAAATGGAAATTTCTAATTGCACCATATAAATGGTATCTTTGACTGCACAGTGTCAACAGAGTATGCATTGCTGAAAATGTATAGGGTAGGCTCGACTGCCCCCGCGAAGCTTTTTGAAAGTGCTTGTGTTACAACTATTGATACACTCAGGGGCGAAACCAAGAGGGGATTTGGGGGGCTTCCCTCCCCTCCCCCCTCCCCCCACTCACCCAAACTCCTGCTCATGATAGTACAGGGTATTTCTCTGAATCACCATCCCCCTCTCCCCCGAGGATTAGGTAGGAACGCAGAGAGATATAATCAAGAGCAAACGAACGGAAGGTGAGGCTAGGAAAGGACTAAGATGGGGGGGAGGGGGGGGGGGTGAAATGTCAAGGTCATGCCAGTCTTTTCTGGCTACGGGCTGTAGTCGAGTGAAAATGTTGAGAAAGTGTCCTGCACATGTAATTCTGCTGAATTTCTTTCGGAAAAACGGAAAGATGACTCGGACGAAGAGTGAATCTCATAGGTTAGCGAATTTCCCTTAGCATGTCTGCACAGTGAAATCTGAGCTGAATTCCGTAGTAAATTTCGTTTATCTCCTTTTTTTCCCTTTTCCCGTATCTAATGTGCGAATCTATTTTATGATTACATCTCTTCTGATGATTTGACAACGCCTTCTCGGATACGGAGATATTTGAAACCCTGGTCATAAGAACTTCCCAGAACGCTCCTCAAACTTTGGAGTTGGTTGTGCTACTAAAAAAAAAACAAATTCTGGCATTATGTTTTTAATTTGCTCGGGAATTTTCAACTTCTTTTAAGCTCTGCCTCCGTTTCTCTCTTTTCCTGCTTCTCACAGGATCCAGAACCATCCGGAGTTCCCGTTCAAGGACGAGCTACCCAAATGAGATCATCAAAATTCTGAATAAAGAGCTGGAAGCAGGAACCGTGGTATTTTATTTATTTGCTCTTGAATGCATCTGCACTCATCGAAACAGATCTTCCTCTCCCATTCTTGCAAAACACATCGTCTCCACCAGATTAGATTACGCGTATTTACCAGTAATTCATCAGACACCCAAGGTCGGCCGTAAAATGCGGCGCTGGTCCAACCTCGAGAGCAGCGAAGCCCAGCCGATAAGATTACACTTCCTCATGAAGAAGCCGGGTCGCGCCTCCCCGTCACGTAGTCCTCCCTCGCCCCTCCCTCCGACCATCCAGGTTAGTCCACTCGCGACTTCCTCCTTGTCCGAACTGAAAATACGGACTTCTGTTCACGAATTTGCTGGTGTTTTCGAGGAAACTTTTAGATGTGCAAAGTGCAAATTTTTGAAATAGCGTGGCCCTTAAAAGTTGAGACGACGCATCAAGAAGAGTATATATTTACCTATGTCCAAGAAGAACGAATATATTTAAACTCCCAAAGCTGTTTTCAGCTGAACCAATTCTATAGTTGTTATGGTAAGCTCCTCTTCGTTAATGCAAACATCTTCCAGGTATCACATATATACTCGTTACTTGGTTAAACTTGTCCCCATCTCATGCGTCTGAATAGGCTGTGGCATCCGTAAAACACGAGCCAGTTCGACGGGGAGAAGCTTGCTCTTCTTGGGGTGGGGGACGGGTAATATTTTTCTTTCTTGACTTTTGTATCTGAGTCGTTGACTCCTGATTTCTGAGTGGTTGTTACTTATCGATGCAGAGAGTTTTCCTTATTTCTTACCAAGGAGATCACTCGAATCCATGACGTAGACAGTAGAAACGAACAGACACAGGAGTCGATATTTTCATCAATGTTCCTATTTTGCCAGTTGGTATTACTCAGTAGAGTCTATTGATTTTCGCTACAGACTTAACCGAGCTCGATTCAAATGATCGAGTTCGCCTTGCAGATGGGATGATGCACATGGGATAGATATTCGACAAAGCTGCTTTAAAAAAAACAAGCAATTCTAGCACATGGAATTACTAGCACTTTTTCCCCTCTTCATAGCAGCTACCAAAGCCTATTCATAGAGGTACAGGTATCGTTACGCAATTTAATTTAATTGCACTCACCCTGGAGAAGCAAAAATAAATTACTAAAAGAGGCGTGACAACAATAGAAGACGACTAGGGTCGCCTGAAACTTACTTTAAAGCTCAATTCATTCACCCAGCGTATTAAGCTCAGCGCTCTTTTGAACGGAAAGCTAAACAAAAACTAACGTAAAAACCTCATCATAAAGTGAAGGGTATGTTCGGCTCGCAAGACGATCTTCTAGGCTCTAAATCATCGTGACTTCATCCATGCCGAGACCGTCTCAAGTCTGAAGTTTCTAAAACTGAATCGTCTGATGCGCATTTGGCGACGTAAGACCATGTCCGCACCAGGGAGTTAAGTGGGCACGAGGAGGTGCGGCTAAGTACGTTGTCGAGACCAATGCTGACGGTCTCTCCTCGAGAGCGATAAAGTCAAGAGGATACTGGAAACCTAAATTCCTTGATGGTGTTCAGTGGAGGCACGCGAGGACACGTCAATCTTTCGCACTCCTGCGTTCTCGACGCGAGCGGTGCGACTGAGATACCTATTACTACATAGAGCCATTGCAGAGGTGGCACCATCTACCTCGTACCAATGAATTCAAGCGTGTTCACGGATGCATCGCCTTGTGAGACAGTAATGATGTAATTCTCACTCAGGCGGCCACCTGACTGAAGTTGACCGCAACTTAGAAACCTTCTTGGCAGGAGTTAAAACACCCTACTTTCTGGCAAGTGCATATGTGATGTATTTTGGTAAATAGACACACACGTTACACCATTTTGACAGGTTGCCCAATGTTAATGGAGGTGTCAGCATAGGTTACGTGAAGCCATTTTAGCATAGTGAAGCTTAGATGAGCCCATAATACATTTTACAGTTAGTAAAATGTACTACAGGTACATTTACTTACGCTACGCTCAAAGAAGCCCAAAGTTACCGTAATTTGGAGCCTCGGGTCTCAAGTCCACAGATCTCAAAAGAGAGATACGTGGTGCCAATTAGTTTTTCTGCATGGTATGTTAGGAATTGTAATTTATTAAGAAGCCTCAGCGAAGAGATGGTTATATTTATATACATGATCACAGTCTTGCATGGGATATACTGGGTCAAAATTACAATCGGAATAGACTAACAGCGAAGCACATGCTCAGTAACCAAATGGTAAGTTATTTTTCTGCTACTGCAGGTTCACATTCGGCCTATGTATGTTACAGTTACGTCAACTATCCGAATATGTTCTTATCGTTACTTGTACAAGTCCACAATAAATAATTATTGTTGCTAAATAATGCTATATGTGGCCGGAATTAATTACGTCGAACCAGGTAGCTCGTGACAGTCGAAATATCCTGCATAACGTTAAAATACACTCCTTATTTCCCCTCAGCAGGTCTTCTCTCGAGTGCGCATCGTAAGCATTTTCGAATCGAAGAATCCGTGATCATGCCGATCGACCTGTACTACGTGTTGCCGAGTCCCCCGTGCCGAAGCGTGATGCTTCTGGCCAAGGATCTGGGCGTGGAACTCAACCTGAAGCCCACCAATCCCATGTCTGGAGCTACCCGCACTCCGGAGTTCCTCAAGGTACGGCTCCGTCCTCAATCTGAAAATGGTCAGAACTTGCAAGTGCAAAAGTTGAAATTCAAAAGTAATAGAAGTTGTCATCTTCGTAGTCATCAAAGCAACATAACTTATCATACGAACGGAAATTTCATGCTCAGCCATTCCCCCCCCCCATTATTTCAAATCAAAATGCTTTAACCATACCCGAATTATACGATACTGCTCGTTTTGCGAACAGATGAATCCGCAGCATACGATCCCAACGATGAACGACGGAGGATTCTGCCTCTGGGAAAGGTGAGCTTCGAGATCCCTTCGCCTCCGCCGTCGAACGAGGAAGTTAGGGAAACGGGGATTCTCTTGCAGCCGGGCCATCCTGCGCTACCTCCACAAGAAGCACGGGAAGCACGACAAGCTGTATCCCAAGGACGCGAAGCAGAGCGGGCTGGTGGACCAGAGATTGGACTTCGACATCAGCACGTTCTCGCCTGCTTACCTCGACAGCGTTGTACGGCGATATCGACTCTTAGAGGGAAAAATTGCGGTCAAAATTGTCGGTCGGAGAAGAGGAATGGGGCTGATAGGATCGACTTCGAAACGAAACGCGTTTGCGCTAAAATATTGTCGAAACAGAGAATAGCATCGACAGGAGCCGTCGACGCCAAATGGTGGCAAATGGAGGAAAATCTACACAGAGTAAATAAGGCAGGGAGTGCATCGACACCGAACAACACCGATACGGAATAACCTCGACAGACTGCATACAGGAACTATACCGATAGAACTAAATTGACACAGGTGCGACAAAGGCTTATTTAGGATTTAGGCCAACCTGGAATACCGATAGCAGGAAAATACTGACAAGAAATTACGCTGACAAGAACAGGAAAAACCCGGAATCACATAGACGAACTGCGGGGTAGCAGGGAAGGGGTCGAAGTGGTTTCCATAAAATTAGATGTCACCGATGGGTCCATTTCATGATCTGGTCCCTATAGATCATTCCATGGAGACGGAGGGGAATTTTTTTACGCGCGATTATCGTCTGGAAACCGTTGCACTTGAGATGGTAGTGATCGGAGTTTCGTTCTCGTGGATGCCGATTCAGAACGTTCCACTCAGGGTGGAACGAGGAAGTGGGAGGGGGATATTCACGTCTGTATCGTTTTCGATAAATCACCTCTTGTCCACAAATTAACCGTGTAGTGAAATTAGAACTCGGAAACTCCGGTCTCTGGAGCATGGTGAAATGGGAAGCCCGGATCCGGATCGGATCTCGAGTCTCCGTAGCATCGAGTAGTCAAACTCTTCGCAGCGTCGATTGGCCTCAGGGGACAGGGGAAGATTGGGAGAAAATAGAGAAAATCGTGCTTGTCGCGAGTTGGCCTCCTAGAGATACGAATGGAATAGAGCAAGATGCATGATCTGTGCCGTTTTGCCATTTGCCGTTGGTGGAAGCTGGAAGTGCAAAGTTGTCTTATCTTTTTCACTCGCCACGTGTCCGAGTGGTCACAGGGCTGAATCGCGCCAACAAATTAGAAGCCTAAAGATTATAATGCCGTGAAGCATTAATATTAAACGTTTATTTGCATATTGAGTGGCATGAGTGCTTCATGCGAAAAGAAGATAAAATAACCCAGTTTAAAATCCCAGCTGGCAAAGAGCTGGAAAACAGTAGGTACCAGTTGTTTCTTAGCTGGAATTTTCCAACTGGAATGCAGATGGTTTTAATAGCTGTTTCCAGCTGGAAATTTTCCAGTTGGAATTTTATAAAAAGAACCCTACAGCTGGAATGTAGCTAAATTTACAGTTTAAAATCAGCTGTTCCTGTTGATGGACCTCCGACAAAAATAGTCAAAGAAAAGATTCTCATTCAGTTAGTTATATTGCAATTAGGAAGAACTCTGGAGTTGACTATTTTCCAGCTGTTACCCAGTTGGAATGGGTCCGAATTTACAGCTGGAAATTATAGCTGTTTCCAGCTGGAATTTTAAACTGAGAACAGACTGGAAGAAATTGAGTGATGAAAGGGTTATACTTAGTATACTTTAGGGGTAAATTTCAGAAATTGCTATATAATTGTGGGAAGTACTGTAACTATACACGATTTCATCAAGAAACTCTTGCTGAAGGATAAGATTATATTTGTTTGAGAAAAAATGCTGCTTTTGACTTCTCCGCCGCCGCCATAGTGAAACTTTGAACCACCGATGCCATTTAAGTCCTCCTCCAATTAAAAATATAAATTATTCAAAGCAAAATCCTCATCTCGCTAACTCTCATCAATACCTCAATCATTTGGAACGACTGCGGAACAGTTGGAAATTAAGTTATTATTTGTTAGCGACCAGTATTCATGGGCAAGACGAAGACGGTGAGCGAGGAGCAGAAGCAGAAGATCCAGGAAGCGATGGAGCTGCTGGACAAGTTCATCGAGACGTCCGGAGGATACGTGGCCGGGAAGCACCTCACCCTCGCCGACTACGCCCTCATCGTCATTGCCGCTTCGCTCGAGGTAGGTTTGCCGAGAAGTCCCGTCCGCGAGTGTCGCGGGATGGCTCTGGAAAATGAGCGCTTCTCGCCAAGATTGAGTTTAAATCACTTGACGCCGTTTGACCCGTCGAATGAATACCATTGGTCAATTTTTGACACGATCGTAGAGTAAATCTGCCGTTTCGTTCCTGACACCCTTATCGTAGTTGTACTTGGTAGAAGGTAAAAATATGCACACCTGCTCAAAATAGATTACATTCATGAAAATTCCATGAATTCAAACTTGGACAAAATGTATCCCCTGGCTCAACTTTTCGTTTTTATATATAGTATTTCCCACAATGATATGAAGAAGGGCGAAGCATCATTATGACGGCATTCTAGTCTTTTTCCACTTAACAAAAACTGCCAGGTCCGTCACATAAGCACAAGCATGAATTTGCATCCCCACAAATCATGAAGTGGCGTATAACCTCTTGATAAATTTATTCTGATAAAAAAAAGACCATATAGAGTACACTACCATGTAGACATGCTTGACAGGAAATTCAATATATTGAATATATGGTCACAATTATTGTACGTAGCATAAATACATTCTATAACTCCTGGATGTCTTCTAAAGTAGGTTGTAACCACTAGCTATGATAAATTATGATATACGGCCCAAAGTCTCTAAATGTAAAAGCTGTAAGCGCCAGTAAATCAGTATTTGCGGAAAATTGCTGAAGTTCGATTGAAGTTCGAAATTTTTTGCAATATCTCAAACTGGACCGGGTATTTTGGAGCACTCAAGTGTCAGAAACCTGGGAGCGTCGAGGTGGATTCGAGTCCCGCAATCATAATATACTCTCAGATTTCCGTTCGCGAATGCAAAAGAAAATCGAGTGGAAATTCGCACTATCGACAAATCGAAATGAAGTGTTCTTTTTCTGTTTCCCTAACGTTTGTGCGCAGAAGTTACCTGAATTTATTTGAGTCTTATTCGCCTCTGATCGATGTCAAAAAATGATTTAATGCTTTCTTCATACGGCAGGCGACAGGATTGGGAGACCCAAGCAAGTACAAGCACATTCAGTCGTGGATGGGGAAGTGCAAGAAGGAGATGAAAGGCTACGAGGAGATCAATGCCGAGGGGGCGAAGCAGATGGCTCAGTTCTTCCAGAGCAAGCTCGGCGACGCTACGACCAAAGTTTGAATCCCTATGAGCGAGCATTGAATAAAATCTTGCAGAGGAAATCTGGACTCTCGATTTGATACGAATTGATGAAAGGTCGCTGTTTCGAGGCTCAGCCTCCCCAACAGGCTCGAATGGCTCCTTCAAAATTTTTCGGAGGAGTTTGCGGACTGAGAGCTGAAACTTCGAGAGTAAGTTTGCACGGCTGTATGAGGCTATTTAGAGGTGATGGGAACGACCATGAAATCTGTTTTAGATTTCACGATAGTTTCTATCCAAGATATGAGCAAGGTTTCAGAGCTTTTCGCCAGGCTCCACCATGAATCGGCTCCTCGCTCCAAAGCAGAGCACCCGAGAGAAATCTCTTCGCGTCAGTTAATCCAGTCACAATAAATGGAAAATGGCATTCCTACAGGATGTCACTATGACTGTTCCCTTCGCATTATCAGCAGCATAATGCGACTTATTGTGAATGACTCGTACATTCGTTGGCAAAATAAAAGGCAGTGGGTGTTCTTTGTCGATGGCAATCCAATGACATCTCATCTTTCAAATACAACTTCCAATAGGGAATTATGGAGTAGGCGACAGTGCTGAGCGATCGCCTTAATCAAGAATAGAAATTGTTGAAACCTCTTGACGAGAACTGCGGAAAAAGTCGCGTCCACCCCAACCCCTGTCCGAATGAGGCTCCTGAATGATACCGAGAGGACTGGGTTCCTTCATGACCCCACGCGGAAGAGATCGCACCATTCCCCCCCCCCCCCCCCCCCCCCCCTTGCCCCCTCCCCCCCTGCCCCCCCGCNGCGGGACCCCCCCCCCCCCCCCCCCCCCCCCCCCCCTTTGCCCCCACCCCTTGCCCCCTCCCCCCGAAGTTAACGGAGCCGGGTGTAGCGCAACTTCGTGGAACACTGGTGACCTTGAACCCCACTCGTATGAAGGCATGGCAGACCCAAAGTGGAAATAACGAAGTCCATTTGATAAGACCTTTTTTTCCATCCCATATTCTTTATTTATCATTTCGAAGTAGAAAAACCACATCCTGTCATTTCCGCCAGTCAGGCAGCAGTTCGAGTGGCGGCCGTATCACCGCTTGATAAGACACTGGAGAGGTTTTTAAAGGAAGGCAGGGGCCGGGAGGTCGCGTCGGTCACGTAGTCCCTGCCTCCCTCTCCCACTTTCCAGGTTAGTATTCCCCGTATTATATTCTCACATTAGAGAACGAATCTCAGAATGACTAGGACAGAATACGGTTGCAGTCACTCAACTTCACGAGCGCATGAAGAAGCTCTCTGAAGCTGAAGAAGAAGATCTCTCCATATTGTTGACATTTCAGCTTCTACAACGTCGTCCGAGGAGATCCGTGCGCGAAAAGGCAGTTGCAGTTTTACCCAAGGGGGAATCCATAAATGTACGGTCCTCTAATGATATAGGGGGCCTAAAAAAATCGCGCTTTTATGGACTATCCAGAAGCTACGGTCTCCCTAGGGGAAGGGGAAGCGGGATAACTTCTAAGACGGCCCTGTCTCTCCCAACCTATGCCTAAGATTGGCTGGTTTGTCGTCCCAGATGATTGTGGCTTGGATACTGGGATTCCTCCATATATCTCTAGGGGAGGTCGAAATAAGATGAAGGGGGGCCTCTGGGCCTTTCCATGCTCCATCCTTGCTTCGGCACACGAAAGGAATAATGATGACGGGGAACCTATCCGTAATGGTATGCAGTCTCTGTCATCTGTGGATTAGAACGGAATCTAGATGCTGCATATTTGCTCGCTAGGTGTCAGGAGGGGTCAGCAAGATGACTGCGTCCTGCTCAGGCATGCTTCACACTGCTCGCATGTTAAGCTTGAAGAAGCTTTTTTCCCTGTGAAGTATAGAAGGCACGTTATGAAACAGGAAGGACTCTGAATGATTCAAATTGTCGAAAGGGACATTGGCTTCTAGTGAAAAAGTGAGTTCTGAGTCTAGATGTGAAGTTAGGCCAAACATTGGGCTTAAGATTTACGTTGGACATAAGACTACGCATAATCAGATTCTCAGAACCCCAAATTCTTCGTATGTTCTGATTGTTTTCATAGGCCTAGCAGTTTCTCATACCGTAATGCCGACCAACTTCTGCGAAATTACCTTCAAAGGTCTTCCAATGGTTTTCAAAGCAGGGAACGATGGCCTTGAAGTACGACGGAATATCGTTGATGGGGTAGGGCTTTTGGGGGCCCAAGCACTGATTTAGCTCAAAGTACAATAACGTGACCAGTCTAAACTAATCTGGAACAAAGACCACCGGACAAGCCCCGTCAGAAGAGGCTTCACTGGACTCCATTTGCTCTGGCTGTGTGCTTTGTGATGATCTCCAGTACTGATCTAATCAAGAACTGAAATTCCACAAAAATGCAGTTAATATAAAAAGCATACTATTGTGAAAAGCAGTTGACGATTTTTAAAAGTTACGTAGACTCCGGCCATTTGGGGTCGACACCCCTGATTTGGCAAAGAGCACTATCAGAAAACCGATTTCGACAAGCCAGGAGCCGATTGATATGCATTGCTTAGGCATGCGCTGTTAAAAGTCGCACATATTGAGTACGTTCAGAGGTTCAGTAACTGAATTTCATGGGGGGTGGATGGCAGAATGCGCGTTTGTGGACCAACACTTATCAAGTGTCATTCAAATGAAAACTTTAATGAACGTCTAATGTGGAATGTGCAGACGAACGTCTATTGTTAGACCGTAATGAGCGATGGCTGGGCCTTCACGTGCCGGATCTGGCCCACGGGCCACCAGTTATCGACCACTGCCTTATAATATTAGCATTACCTGGAAGTTCAAGTGAGGTAGGTGTAGTCCGTCCATAAATTCCCTTGAGGTTTTGTTTGTGACGCTCTCCATGTTGTGATAAGCTGACACGATCTCCTAAAAATTAAAAAATTAAAGAAACTTGAATCCACAACCAAAGAATGAATGTAGTAATGTGAAAACCATTTTTCAAAGACTTTCCTCAACCTCAAATTCAACCGCCTCGTATTCCTCTCTGACTGGATCAACAGGAACGAAATTAGGAATACTTCTACCTCTCTCAACATAAAATCGCTCCAGCAAATTTGAAGTTCCATCTCCCCGGGGTTGTGGAGATCACTGAATCTCGCATTTCGGAGGTGTGAATTTCATTCTTGTATTCCCCCCCCCCCCTCCCCCCCTTCCCTCCTGGGTAGCCACTCCTAGGAAGTTTTCGGAGGAAAGAGACCAACCAAATGAAAGATGTTGCCTTGTAGGTGACTAAAATTTTCCTGCTTTGTTGCTTCCAGTGCACCATTTCGTCATTAAAAATGAAATTAACTGCTGTTAATTCAAACGTAGCGTAATGACTCCGGTCTCGTCCGTCTCGTCCTGCCAGTGCCGGATGCTCTTTTTTTTGTGAGAAACCGAAATGACACCTCAGTGTGATAACAGTCGATTGGTGATTCGCTTGCCAAGGTAAGTCCGGTAGGTTTTGCCATATTGTATTGTTTATTTCTAGCTTCTTAATGTTTAGTATATATATATATATTTTTTCTTCGTTATTTTTATCCGTAGGTATCCCCAAAAAAGACAGTCCCATGTCTAAAACGTTGATTTCGATCATTGATCACTCATTGATTTCGACCTACCTTCCCTGAATTTCGCTATTTAATAGTAGCCAGAGTTGACCGATAGATATCCAAGGTGACCCATGGTGACCCATGACAATCAAAAGTGACCTAACTTGGTCACTCCTTTTCAATTTTAGTAAACTTATATCACCATAGGAAAATTAGGCCCAAGTTGGATCGATTGGACAATTTGAGTCAATTCTGGTCACCCAGTATCATTTTGGGCCACTTGAACCAGACTTTGAGATTAGAGGAACTCAAGAGTTTCAGAATCAACTTAGATTAGCTAGTAAGCTACAGACAATATAGGCTGGAAATGATCCCCATGTTATTTCCCTACGATTCCTGACTTTTGTTACACCCTGCATACGGTGAGTAGTACATAGGGAAAAAGTGAAGTCGGAGTAAGAATCGCGCCAAGGATGCTTCAGTATGCTTTTGGTTGGGTCAATGGCTTTGAATAGTTGATTTTTCCACACCATAAGATGTTGGCTTCATTCGATTCGCAGTTACATAGTCTTCGCGGGCTCTTCTTACCGCATCGAAGTTTACCTGTATTTGCCTTGTGGTTGACTTGGGCCCCATGAAAAATTAATGCATTTCATGAGTTTTTTCTTGCATAAACATGTATTAGTTTCAAACTTTCGTGCATAAACGTCGAACCATATACCACGCACGGAGCGCGACTCCATTCATTTCATCTTTCCATGGCGTTGACGAATTTTGATTTGCAATTTGCAGCGTTACGCGAAAAGAAATTCCCACCATGTGTGACATTGGAAATGATCGATGAGGATGAGGTGACCGCGGGAAGGGGTCGAGAGTATAAGCTTCCCAGTATTCTTTCTTTTTGGGTTCATCCCCTACCAGGGAACCCGAATGAAACGAAGAGTAAACTTACCTGTGAGTGTTTCGCATGGGCATGGGATTAGCCCAAGTTCATTCTGCAATGGGCATGTATGAGGGATCCCTTTTTGTGAGTTCATCGCGTCTCTGCTGTCATTATAATTAATTTCGAGCGGCTTCTATGAGAAGGGCTTATTCATGCTGACAGGTGCTTCGCAAGCGCCGAGAGTAGGCTAGCAGTATATTTTTAAACGTGCTTCTCCTTCTGCAGCAGGTCTGGTTCCTGATCCTACCCAGCCATTTTCTTAATCACGGAAACGGAGATCATGCCGATCGACCTGTACTACGTGCTGGCGAGTCCGCCGTGCCGAAGTGTCATGCTTCTGGCCAAGGATTTGGGCGTGAAACTGAACTTGAAGCTCATCAATCCCCCGGCGGGTGATGCCCGCACTCCCGAATACCTCAAGGTACGCCATTCCCTTCTCGTGTATACTTTTGAAATCTAGCAAAGAACTTGTTGCTCGATTCAAGATCGACTCTTCTAAGGCGAGACACGAGGCGATCACCCAGGACAATAGACTTTTTCGATTTGTTACGCAGAGGATGAGAGTGCATGCTTGACTCGGGCAGGAGGCCCTTCCGTGATCGACGGGATAGCTTTCGGTTTGTCGAGGCCCATGACGGGAAAGAGCGATTTTTAGTCCGTGATGTAAACTGTACTCGCATCCCCGAGATGTGGGACAGAGCAGCGTTTGTGTTAGCTGGACCATAGACATAAATTGCCGAGAAAACAGGTGGGTTGCCTGGAGGCGGAACAGATCCTGCCACCAATGCTCGGGCTCGATTCCTAGCATCTCGAGATTGAGTCGGAAATCCCAAATCACCGAACTCTGTTAATCGTTCTCATTTCTACATACTTGTTCGAAGTGAAAACTATCTCCATGAAGCATGCGAACGAACACGTGTTGCAAGAGTTTGGCTTAACTTTCGGACTGCAAAACTAATACTTGCGTCAGACTTTGCTTCAGATGCATTTATGATATTTTTGTCTTATTTCCCCCCCCATATTCTTTAAACAGTACTGAAATATGGGGGTTCTCCTTTTGAAACAGATCAATCCGCAGGGCACGATCCCAGCGATGGACGACGACGGATACATCCTCTGCGAAAGGTGAGCCTGAATCATCCGAAAGCAATCGTCTGAATGCTTCAATGACATCTCACTGGACCTCTCCAAAATGTAATTTCGTTGCTGATTAAGAAAATGTGTGGTTATTGTTGAACAGCCGAGCTATTCTGCGATACCTGAACAATAAGTTCGCCACGGACGATAGATTGTATCCCCTGGACCTGAAGGCGCGTGGAATGGTGGACCAAAGATTGGATTTTGACTGCGGTTCCTTCTTTCCTGCCTTTCTCAATTGCGTAGTAAGGTATTATTACTCTTAAAATAAAGGGGGAAATGTGAGTTAATATGCTTTACCAATTCGAATGGGAAAAGAAAAGAAAATCTCTTCTGCACCAATGGAATCTCCAGAACGTTTTTTCGTTTCCCAATATGCATGGCAAATGGTGAAAAGTAGAGCGCAGATTCGTATGATGTATTAAGTCCTTCTCTTGGGTTCCAAAACAGTTCTGATGTAATGAGTGATGTGCATGTTATGGAGGTGGTGCAGAGGAGATGCTCCAGTTAGCGTTGAATAATGCAGCAAATGATTTACCTTCAAGACCATGCATGACTTTCAGAACATTAACTTTCATATGATACAGCGGCACTCCATGGTATGAGAGGTGGCTCATTCCCTATGCTTAACAGACAATTTTTATGTTTAGAGGGGAGGGAGAGGCTTCTTTCTTGGAAAAAATGAGCGGGAATTCATAAAGAGAAGCGGCATTAAGGACCGGTTCTTTCTTTTCTTTCCGGTAGCGACCAGTGTTTTTTGGATTGACAAAGACAGTAAGCGAGGAGAAAAAGGAGAGAAATAAGGAGGTGATGGGCTTGCTTGACAAGTTCCTTGAGACATCTGGAGGATACGTGGCCGGGAAACACCTCACCCTCGCTGATTACGCCTTCGTCGCGGTTGCCGTTTCTTTCGAGGTATCTTGACGATTGACCCTCTGTTCTCCGAACGCCATTTGATAGCCCAATCCAGAGACTTCCTTTCTTTAAGAAACGTCCCTAGCGCTCTTATTTTTTTAAATGGCGGAGTGACTAGCAACGTTATATATTGATGTCGAGGTGATAAAGCCAGTTGGAGGCTTTTAGGGTGAATTCGCGGATGTCTGAGATGCTGTCAGCGTATGGGCGAAGAGAGCAGTCATGAGCAATATCTTCCAATTCCGTGTCCATCTTCCTAGCATTTATAAGTAGGGACATGTCTTTACTTAACATATTGAACTGCTGCTCCGGAAATGAGATAATCCACCATTGTGGGAAAAGTAGGGTTGGCTGCACTCATGAAAAGCGAATAAACCTTTACGTGAAAGGTGTACTTAGTTCCTTCTGTCATCGTCGCAACATGTACATAAGCTGGGCTTGGTAGGAAACCCTTGGTAGGAAATGTGTACCCCACCTTTGAGCGTTTCGGGTCTGGGAGAAAGTCTACTGTATAAATATAACGTTCATGGGTAAAAGGTGGACTACCCCACGATGAGAGAGAGTGTATTCCTTAACGTTGTGATCGTGCAGAAGCAATGATATATATTGTAGAAAACGGGATTGGCGGACCCGAGCGAGTACAAGCACATCCAGTCGTGGATGGAGAAGTGCAAGACGGAGATGAAGGGCTACGAGGAGATCAATGTCACTGGGGCGCAGCAAGTGGCTCAGTTCTTCAAGAGCAAACTTGGTGATGGCAACACCACCTGAATGTGAAATCTTCCCTTGGTTACTGCATTCTTCAATATATACAGGGTATGTCCGGAAAGTAATGCAATTTTTTTTTGGGCGGGTAGTAAAAATGGCCGCACAGCGTTCCGGCCGGTTGGATTAGGTAGGGGGGCTTTCAGCTTTAAAGCGATACCTGCACCAGTCTGCTCCGAGCAGTTGGAGCTCCAGGATCGCTGTTCCCGTGCATCCCTGTTTAGTACGTGTGTCACGAAACGCGATGGAATCGTCACTCGAGCAACGTTACTCGATAAAGTTTTGTTCACTATTGAACAAATCTCTTGCGGAGACTTACCAAATGATTAAGCAAGCTTACGGGGACAATGCTCTTTCGTATTCGCAAGTTTCGAGGTGGTTGAAAGCGTTCAAGGATGGTCGGGAAGAGGTTTCCGATGAACCCCGCAGTGGACGGCCGTCAAC
>CAJPEV010002335.1:0-46312 GCA_905338385.1 Darwinula stevensoni | reverse complement strand
GTTTTTTTTTTTTTTTTTTTTTTTTTTCCCCCCCCCCCCCCCCCCCCCCAAGAGGGTCTTCAGAGACAGCCTAACCAAAAGATATGGATGGATTTGTAGTGAGACACATGCCCTATCCCTTGCTTGCAATGCACCATTTCCCAGAGAAAAACGAAATTTCTTTTTCCTTAAGGATCATTGTGCAGGCTCAAGTCCCCACAGTTGTCAAACATAATGTTGGAGTTATGTCGGGTTGACAACTACTTCCGCTTTTAACTCATACGTTTTTGAGTACATGGAAAGTTGAGATTCAACAAATGACCAAGTGATGGATGGCTGCTTGATGTGGTGCAATATGGACGTACTGTGCATGGAAATCCCTGCTGATGATAGCATCCATTATGGGTTAGAAGCTAGCTATATGTGAGTAGAAAATGAAGAAGATAAAACATATTCGATGATGGTAAGGGAAGCAAGACAACACTACGGATCAATCCATTACAGCACTTTGCAATCACCCTGTAGACAGGCACTTGAATCTACTTCGAGAAATGAAAAAACTCGGCCAATACTACCATCATGGCGACTGTCATGAATAGGGGACGACGAAGTCATCTTAATCCGCTGTTTCGGTATCGACATTCGTCTCCTTCCGATTTCAGCTCCTCTTAAAATTCCTTTATTGCAAAGCGCGAATTCCTTCCAGCCCCGGGCAGAGTTGACTGGAATCCGAGAATACGGTTCTCCAATAATCAACGCTGCATTTCTCCACGCGTTCATCTAAAACGAGGCGCAAGGAGAAATGGGAGAACTTTTGACCTCAAGCTCACTTCTCTGCTGCCGAAGAAGGCAGGGGCAGAGAGAGCCGGGAAACGTGGCCAGAGGGCATCAATAGCCTCGCTACAGGTCCAGGGTCCACATGGATTCCTCCACTCTGTACAGGTGTATACGAAAAGGCCTCCAAAATGCCACTATCACAATGACAAAGATTCCGTTTTGTTGACGAATACCCACCCGAGAATGAATTCCCGCTATTTTTCGGATATATCAACAGCCCCGGCTTTAGAGAGAAAATTTCTACATTTTGGCAGAAAAGGGCGAAATATTCCACGTTCACTGTTCGATGACGACTCCCAATTGTGGTGAGGAAAACTACTTCAATTCAGTGATGAGGAAATCGTGTTAGGAACGTCTAACAAAATAGAAACAATAGGGGGCAAATTCCGACCGTACTTTATTATTAAGTCCGCTTCCTACATTACACAATCGAATGCAACAAGAAATCCAATCTGCTTTTTTCAACCAAATTACACCTATGTCCAGCGACAAAACATAAATGGACACTTTTTCCTCTGGAATGGCACAATCACAAAATCATCACTTTTTTTCAAAACTTAGGCGCGAGGTCAGAATTTGTCCTCAATGACCCTCTCCAGTTATTTACTGAAAGACTTTCCAATGCGCGGTACGCACGGACAGAACTAAAAGCACACACTTCAAGTCAATGCCAATAACAATCACTATTCTCAAACCTTAGATCAAAGGGAAGGTGAGGAACCCAGATTATATTTGGGGCTCAAAGTTGACAAGCATGGACCACCATTACTAGAGGAACTACCTTCATAATATTAGCATTCTTCGTTAGTACTTCACGTCCAGTCTCCCTTAGAGATGAGTCAAGAAACAGAATAAAGGAAAGATATACAGGGAGAGAGAGAATAGCTGCCTGGCCTTATGAAACGGCATACGTCCGCCTTTCTGCTCCGCAATTGAGGCGTTGAAATTATCAGCCCCGATGCCCATAGCCCATTAGTGCATCGATTCATTGATTCACTAACTTGAATCTAAAATTCAAGCTACGATTGTGACACACAGACGAACGCACACACACACACACACACGCACGCACGCACACACACACACACACACGCACGCACGCACACACACACGCACGCACACACACACGCACGCACACACACACACACACACACTCATTTACTCTCTCACTTAGGCTGATGACGAAGAGAAACGGCATTCTTTCTCCCTTCAGGGGAGAAGCGCCTAGTCTAGCCTCGCAACGGGCTCTATTCACCGAGTTCACGCTTCCCACCACAACACAAGAAACCTCGCACAAACTTCTCTCAACAAGGGGTGAAAATCAAGATGCTACCATTGTTAGCACAATAACTCTGGAATACTATGACAGCTAGGAGGGGGGGGGGGGAGCCGTTCGTGAAGCAGGAAGTCGCATCATCTTACCACCTGAAGGCGACCCTCATGAGATCATGCGAATCACACACATTCGGCCGAGTGTAAGCGCATCGTGTATACACACAGGTGACGGAGTCCCAGAGAGAATTCGAGGGTCCCTCTTCCTTTGTTATGTATGCTCTCCCCTCCATACACAGCAAGTAATCACAATAATGACCTCCACTAGAGTAGACGAGTCCCCAAACGGCGGAGTGACCAGGTGAGGGAAGAAAGGCAAAAAAAAAGACTCACTCTCATATCGTCGACTACTCTAACATCCAATGGTCAAATTATCTGTAGAAATCAGCACCTCTTGACGCACTTCACGCTATTAGCGTAAAAAAAAAGAGTAAAATATACCCTAGATGCGTGCACTTTCATAGAACTTCAGTTAGAACTGATCTTTGTTGGTGTAAGAAATGAATGTATACGCTTGTTTTTTTTTTTTCAACACCGAATCTTTTGTGACGATGCATGGCGCCGATAGAACTAGAGAGCCATCACGAGGTGCCTACTAGGAAGTCGGCATGTCTGTAGTGCTTCATTGTAAAATGAAAGCTATGTCCAATAGGCTAGGAAAATCTAACCAAGCCTACGCACGCGGTTCGCGGGAACGGTAATGCTTCTTCCCGGGAAATATGACGAGAGGGATAGGGTGAAAAAGATAGAAAAAATATTCATGGAGAAGGTGGCGAGATAGAGTACAACGACAGGATAAGGGTAATGAATAGGGCTTTCAAGGCATATCATAGAGGGCATTCAATGTTTTAGGCCCAACAGTCTCATGATCCTTGCATTTCCCAAATATGATTGCAGCATCGACCGTGAAGCCTTCATGTAGGCTATGAGAACGGGAATTCAACACGAACACCGCGGCCCTATTTTGCGTGTCGTCGGGTGGTTGAGGCTCAACATAGTGAATTCGAATCACCCGATTCTCATCCGTTATCGCGACTCTGCTTTCTGAAGCACGATCTATGCCTATGTCTTACAAGTACTTGGAATACTCGCGTTGCGCTTTATCACGCGAGATGATGAGAATATAGAAGACC
Source organism: Darwinula stevensoni (assembly GCA_905338385.1). NCBI lineage: Eukaryota > Metazoa > Arthropoda > Ostracoda > Podocopida > Darwinulidae > Darwinula > Darwinula stevensoni. The sequence goes on along the minus strand of CAJPEV010002335.1, from coordinate 43,031 downwards.
GAAACGATTTTTGAAGGAGTGAAAGACTCAAGTAGACGAGGAGGGAAATGGGGTTCCCGCGGGAATTGTTTACGCAGTTATTGGCTGCAATTTCTCGTGTTAAAAAAGGGAGCAAAAGCACATGAGCGATTCCTTCAGTTCCTTCCCTGCTCTCCATAATTCTGCACCTGTGCATAGTAATGGAGTTGGAGTAGGGTGATGATGCCAGGGAGAAACCTTAACCGTAATTTTTTATTCATAACCGGAAGGGGAGGCGGGAGGGTCGCCGTCCCACTTCGCTAGCCTGCATATCCTTCCTGGTAAATTTCGATTTGTTGCCTCATGCTCGCATAAATAAGTTTTTTCGAATGATTCCCAATCAGTATCTTTCAATTGTCATACAACCCTATCACTCGTAATGACCGCACTCCAAGCGTGATGCTTGGAGTGCGGTCAACCGTACCCCATAACATAGCATGAGGCAATTATGCCCACGATAGGAATTTTCTACTAGGGTTGCCAAAAAAAAGGAGAAAAAAGAAACAAGCAAAGATACATGAATATATCAAGAAAAACCCATACTGCCATCCCAGAGTAAGTACTTCACAATCCCAGGCCATCAGGAATCCAATGACTTTTGGGAACACACTCAACAGCACGAAAATCTGGGGCCAATGGATATTAAAAACTTCAATGTGTCATCTGTCAAAGAGTGCATTCCTCTTAAATGCGGCAAATGAAGCTCTTATTTTCCTCCTTTTTTTGGCAACGTCTTTTGCCGACAACGCCAACATCGTGTGTCTGGATTTCACTACTTCAAACCACCCAAATCACTGCAATGACATATTGTCGAATGAAATCGTATTCAGATACGCACTGAAACCAGGAACATACTAATGCCAAGCTATTCTCTACTGTAGAGTTCTGCTGCAGGTATTCCATGCTCGCGCGAAACAAAAGCACGAGCAGCATCAAGCCCAGTTGAAGGTGACAGAAACGTACGAACACAACTTGCTGGTTGGCATTTGAACACTGGGCAAACTGATATCACTGTCAGCCACTACACTGAGATCAAGTGCAAGTGAAATCCAATTAAAATATCTAGTGGTCTCCATCGTGGCGATCCCTCGTCGATCATTCAGATAACTCGCCTTTCTTTGAGAATGAATTCTTTCCTCACTTGCCCTTTACAGATACCAGATAACACCAGGAAATGCAATTTGGCTAATTCATCGCTATCAAAGTTGGAATCTCTAACTATTTATATAGTGATCCGAAGACGGAGGAATTTTCACAGCAGTGCAGACGCAGTTACAGAATGATGGATGCCACGAGCCTTTTCTCGGCTCTATAATTTACTCTAGCAATAATAGAGTAAAACTGCAAAGTAACCTTTACAAATTTTCATACCCCTTTGTCCTACTTTCTGGTAGAGGCAGGACGAAGACGGATGGATGGTATGATAGAGTATTTCATAGATCTCTGCCTTGGTTATAACTAAAGGACAGAAAGATAAAGTGGTCCATCCGCAAAAAAAAATCATTTCCTTGAGCTCCACATAGAAAGCATGAATATTCCAGTGACCGTCTCGTTAAGTGAGGAAAAGTGGCCTGTATCGATTATCTCTTCATTTTTTACATAATAAAAAAACTGATAGAACTGAACTCATAGAACCTTGTTCCTTTCATGGAGAATTATTCTATGAAAGGAACTAGGTTCTATAAACACTAAACCAATTAAACTTTTTTCGTAATTTTTTTTTTGCAGATGGACCACTTTATCTTTCAGTCCTTTCAAATTGAGGATGGCGGGGAAGATAAGCGTAGGCCAAGCTCTTAAGTAATTCGACCATACACCATCACCATCTTCACGAGTGATTCCGCATGGGCTAGGAGCTAGGCATGGACGCGTTCGACAGTCTCAACTCGGGATTGCCCAGAAGCGCCCAGGAATCGATGGATCCACTCGCCTCACTGCAAGAAAAACCTTTCCATAAGACAATCGGATGAAAAAGCAGATGATTCATCCGTATCAATTTTCTGATGCCGCGGCGAGGCAAGAAACAGACCTACGAAACTGACCTCGTACATCCATTCTTCCCAAATGTGGGGTGGTCCACGTCCTCACAATTAGTTACAGGTCTACCGACACGATAACCAATACCATTGCTCAATAATCACGAGCAGTGTACGGTCAAACTCCGGGCGAGATAAGTCTAAGCTCCGTATGCATTGCCAGTTGACAGAATTTTCCTCGGAGAACATCATCATCCCTCGAACATCCGTGCCATAGCCTCTGAATTGCAATTTCCGACCATTGTGACATGGCAACAGATAGCGAGACGAACTGAACATTTCTTCTTCATGGGTGTGCAGAGTACGAGACCTGTCCTCCGAGCAGGAGAGGTCTCGTACGACTGCACGACACGAATATGCCTTTCAGAAACTACGAGATGAATGAAATAAGGCCCCTCCCCCAACGACTCGCGTGCACGCGGCAACTTCAAACCAAAACTATACGTGGTTTCGCAAAAGTCACGACTCATGGGCTGAGCATTTTACGAAATGTTCGAAATGCGCTCCTGAAAGGCACGCTTTCACACAACGCCTCAATGAGGCCTTAACCCAACTGTTCTCAATCCCCAATACTGTATGTTTCGTCTCATCACTTTCTGAAATGTCACCTAAAAATCCATCCTGTCTGATTTGCCCGAGAACAAAATAATCCCACCAGGAGCTATTTAAAAGGGGGGCATCTGCTTTTTTTTTATCAGCGATAAAAAGAAACAACTAAAAAAGACACTAGCAATCTTCTGCTTTTTAATAAAGTTGAATGATGAAAATGATTGAAAAGAGGGCTTTTACAGTGAATTGCAACAAATTCAAGTGAACCATGGCATTTTCCATACTTTATCACCATCTACCTGTTTACCTCGAACCCAAGTTTCACTCCTTTGACAACCGTATAACCAAAGATGCCTTTCACCTCCCCCTGACGTTGTTCGAACAGATGAGGTCATCAAGGTTCGCACTAACCATTCCCTACCTGACTGATGAAACAACGCCGTCGAGAAGAAGTAGGATTTCAACGAGGCGACACTCTTCTCTCTCAATGACAAGGTTCGGATTCCCCCCTTCACGTGACTCTTCTTTTTGGAGCCGTATCTTATTCCACTGCAAGCACGTGCTTTGACTTCGTAATGCAGAGAACCTATTGTTGAAGTAGCGTTGACGACCTCGTTCTCGCGGAATGGGACCATTGTCCATAGCGATTGGCATCTGCAAAGGCCGGCCAGCCATCTCTACAGTTACCACATGGGTGGGACAGCACCATGACAAATGCCACTCACAAGAAATAGCAGAATATAAGCTAACAATTACAAGCATATGTCGAGTCCGTATGTTTATGCCAAAGTAGCTCCTCCCGATTGAAATTGATGAGGAAGAGGATTTGACAATTCTTGACGATCATGCACATAGCCAGCAATATTAATGATAACGGCTGGGAATCGCAACGAGTGCTACCTTCATCAGAATCTCTTTCATCGGCTTGTTTTCAATTGTTGGAATAGGAAAACGTGGGGTGACGCGAAGTGGGAATAGACATGGCACCTTTTTCGGCAGTAGGGATGCATTCACATATCTGCCTTGGAAGGATGCCGGTAGGAAAATGAAACGACACTACCTCGTGATGCCGGGCACGGGGATGAGGATAGGATAGAGACATGACTGTGCGAGGGGGTTATTGGTTGTATAGTTTGGGTGGGGGGGTTGTCGACCTAGCGCCTGCGCGTTCTTCCTCCTCTCATAGTAAATACTACGGGACCCGGGTCGATACTAGTCCCCTACCCTGGCTTCATCCCAGCATCTAATGCCTTCCTTCTAGCACATGGTACCGTGTCCGGGCCAATACAACGCACAGTCATGTCAAGGTCACCCGATAAATCTATGGCAAATCTACATACTGACGACAGCGCTAGACCTGAAAGCTAGGGAAGCTGGATTTCCTGAATGAAAGTCGCCTACCCTCCAACACCTTCATTAATGGTATGAAGACCATACCGTGCTTCACAGGATATGGCTGAATAATCGAAGCTGGTAGGTGAGCGCCAATGGTGATAAGATCAGCATACGTATTGCATTCTCCTCTAGGGGAAGGGATCAAGCCAAGAAGTCATGAACAGCGATCACGGATACTCCAGAGTGACAAGACCCAGACTAATGGAGTTACACCCTTTTTGCCCTATTCCTGCAATACATTTCTCACCCAGCAATTCCCACATGTTTCAGGGATGAATGATATATAACGGGAGAAATTCCATTGCCACCAACTCCAGGTCTGTGGAGGCATCAAAATCAACCGAGGATTAGGATTATAGAGATGCACTCTATCTGGGCAAGTAAAAAGTAATGAAGTCACGGTTGCGTACAGTTACTCGTGCAAGAAAAGCACCATGTCAGCCGTAAGACCTGACGTGGACCGGAACAGACAACATTCATTGCACAGGCCCAAGAGAATCCATTATGGTATCCTGAGGTTGACACCGATGGGATAACTTGGCCAAGAGAATGTTTAGTCCGAGACCTAAGCTTTCACCTCATGACCTCGCCGAAAAATACCATGGGTAGGTATTGCCTACGACCCCAGGCACTGACAGTTAACAATAAGTTTGGTTTGGTTTCTTTCATTATGCCATATGTACTTCCCTAGAGAGCCAGGAGAAGGCGTTACAGGCTGATCCATAAACCGTGAACAAGTAAAAATGGGCGTAGGCCTAGGGCTAGCCTGGACCGCCTAAACAAAAAAGGTGAATCTGCGCCCCAGATCCAGGGCATGATGTCTAGGTTATTATAGGCCTACACGAGACGTTTACAAGTTCCTTCTTCGAGCTCGTTGGCTTCTCTCAAGCCACGATTGCACGTGCCAGGTCAGGGTAAGAAGCAGATAGCACAAGCGTCCGGAGCACTAGAATGAAATAGAAGAGGGAGGAGAGAGACTCTCGCCTCTCTCTAATATAGCCTCTCCCCTGGTCCACGCTTGGGCCCCGTTGCCATTCCTCGCTAGCCCTCTGCCACTGCGCACTCTACTGACAGCAGCCATGGTGTAGTACCTTCGCCTGAGACTAGAGGACGGGTTGTGCAAGCACTGTCTTCTTCTACAGACATAACAACCTGCAGATGTCTGTATGACCGGATTTTATCCTGTTAACTCCTCCCAGGTTTCCCAACCGATTTTCATAATCAATAGCTCATTATATTTGCAATTTCATCTGGATGTACAAACTCATTTTAGTTTTTTTTTTTCCAGTTGACCATTGACATGACCCGGATAACTTTTAATACCAATTTTCAACCCAAATTCCTGTGTGATACATCATTCGAAAGCCCTTAATTTCTTCTTATAGAGTTGGATTTTACATTGTAAAAATGTTTAAATTTGAACTTGCTCTGGTCAATCTGAGTTGAGAATGCACTGACGTCATATCTGCACAGTGTAGATAACTGCTTCGAGACTACTGTACAGCACCTGTTTTCTACACTTGACTTCACATCGAAGTTCACATATCTTCTCAGTTGTATTGAGAAGTGTTCGTCATTCTCATCACCCATGGTTCTATCATCGTATGGGCTATCGGCATTAGCAAGCACCAGAGGCAGATACAGAAAATTTTCATAGTTCCCTACTTCCTACCAACCCCCACCCCCCTCCCCGCCTTCCACCACTCCCAGTTCTATCTCCTTTTTCATTTCTCGTCTAGGGTAAAAACTTGAATATCTATTTCACTGGCCCCAATAAAAATTAATGTAGAAGCTATTTTTAAAAAAGCAGAAAAAAATAGAATGATAACCTGGCCATAGGGGGGCAGTCGCCCCCCCCCCTGTATCCGCCCCTGGCACGCACTTGGTTTCAGGTTTAAAAAAAAAAATGTTTCTGGTAGGAAGAAATTTGATACATTTAAACAACGCTCAGCTATCACTGTCACGGCGTGGCCAGCTGCTCCAAGAAAGTAAGGCCGAATTAGGGTTTGAGACAATACGACCCGATGAAGTTCGATTAACAGTATTTTTGCCAGGGCAAAAGCCCATTTTAGCCCATTTCGTCGTTGCACTGTATCGTCGCACTTCCCTTGACAAGGGGGCATTTCGGGGCGGGAAGGGGATGATGTCATATGATAACGTCTCGACCCAAGCAAGGCACTAGTGGTGCAGTTCAACTTTTCTCAGCCGGGGTTTCGCCGACCCGTCAGGGTCCTTGGAGAGGCTTCGTGGGGTCCGCGAAACCGTGACCGGGCCAAAAATGAATAACGGTCAAAATGAGACAATTTAAATTCAGAGAGGAGCTATTCTATCAACTTCTAAAGTTTGTTCCTCAAAATCACTGGCACTAATTTTATAAACTTACAAATTCACGCGATAGTGATAGGGGTTTGCGCAGGTCCCCTCTATTCTGAAAGGGGTGCAAAGGATAGAAATAGATTGAGAACCGCTGCTGTAGATACTTCGATCCGTTCCAGTGTCTTGCACATGAAAACTCAAGTTTGCACATGAACGGTGCAGCTCAAAAAAACGTCAAAAAATTTGCAATATTCGTCAAAATTGTTCACTTTTCATGGACGAAAAGTGGACTAGAACGAAAAATGAGGATGTCCTGGACGAAAATAACATTTCGTCCTATTTTCGTCCCATCCTGCCTATATATGTGCAGACATTCTGCATTCTATTGAAGCCCAAAGGTAAAAATGTTAACTCTTTTGCTGCCGAATTTAAAACTCCAGATATGCCTTAGGTGAGAAAAAAATGGTACAGCCATAGCGAAAGAGTTGAAGTAATACACAATATTCAAATCAGAAAAATGTTTTCTGTTCATGTATCTCTCAGTAGTCTCGCTCACATGCCAAATTTCCCATCCATGCTTGCACGCAGCCTGCTTTTGAAATATATCACGTGTCCTCCATTCGGTGTTCGTAGACCGTATTTATTTTTTCATCTTGTGAGAAATTGTTGTGGTCAATTCTATATCGTTTGCCTAGACAATTGGTGTCCGATAGGATTTCGATGCTCGCCAAACTTGTGGCGATCATGTCCCCATATTCGCCCCATGATACAAAATATATGCAATATTAATAAAAGGAATGCGCAATCTTTTAGAAGTAGATTCGAGGTTGTAAACCGTCATCATTCAAGACTGATACACAGTAAAATACACAGTAAAATGTGGCGAGTGCCGAACGTATTGGACACCATGTACCTAGTCCGACTACCTTTTCTCGAGTTCTGACGCGATCCTCTGTTGGGTAAGGTTTACTTCATTAGCCTAGATATCTGAAAATATCCCAAAATATTTCATAGGTAAACGTTACGTGTTTTCAAACGTTTTTCATGGGTTCAGGCTAGATCTAGGCACACGATAGGATTACCTTTCACCAGCGGAAGCAATTATATTTTGGACACAGACCTAGTCCTACGACTTGGCCAAAGTAAGGTTGTAGCCTTAGGCCTGTTGCTATATCATTATATTATGGATCAAGAACCAGAATCTCAAAGCCCCGTCACATTCGCACAATTTTGCTAGAAAATCGTAAATCTCTTGTAAAGGTTCTGGATTCTCAGAGGGTTTCTGGGGTTTCCTCCATAACATGATACATTCATGGAAATAGGAAAAATACGATGAATTTTGTTCTTTTTTATTGGAAAAAAATTTTTTAAAACCAAAATAGGTCGAAAATTTAGTTCGAGAAAAAACGCGTCAAAAATTAAGTCACAGTGTGTACGAAAATTGCTAAAATTATGAAGTCCTGACTAAAATAAAATTATTGAGATCATTTTTGCTGACAAATACATGACGAAATCGAAAAATTATGACTTTCCAAATTAACAAAAATAAAAATAAAATTCTGATGGGTCGACGAAAACATCATTGCCACTGACTGTTTTAAATTTGTAATAACTTTTGTCATTTTTGGACAAGAACAATGGGTTTTGCGTCAAAAGAAGCGGAATTCGATGAGGTTTTATTATTTCTTTTTTTTTGTTGCATACAGTAAGGCTAAAGCTAAAGCAGCATATAAAAACATTTTTGCTCAAAAAGTTTTTGAAATCTGTCAACATTGAGCCCAATGCATCCGGCTACACAGAGAAAAACATTCCGATAAATGTTAGCAAAAAACAGGACATTTTGTTTCTCAAGCCCGTACATACGAGGTACGCAAACATCGAACGACGACGGAGAAATGTTTTTCTACACTCGACGAATGATTTCCCACTGCCATGGAAGCTAGCTGGCGGTAGAAGAGAAGACTTCGACAAATTTTTGACGCATTTCGACCGCTGGGGCAACAGGATCACCAAGTCTCCCGTGCGATCCAACGTGGACGAAAAGAAATCGTCTTGAATCTGACAATGCCATCGGGTCTATCGAGTGGTAACCGTCGTAGTCGAAAAGTGCGCTGCCTGCTTTTCGAGGACACTTCGATCCGATGTGCTTCCCACCCAGAGTTCCAAGACGATTGGGAAATTGTCTCCTTTCAGAACTGTTCGACAGAATTGATCCACGTTTCCCTCGTCGGGGCCTTCATGTGGATCGGCCCGAGCTCTTCGTAGAGGATTTCACAAGTGATGGGGTTTCTTGTTTTCATGCCGGAATTGCACAAGAAATGAATTCTACATTTTCCGAAAAGCTTCTACCTCCATTTCGCAGACAGAGGCAATGGCAGCCCATGCATTGGAAACACGAATCACATCATGATGCCTTGGGATATGATGGTTCCAAATGCTAGGGTACTGTTGCACAGTAGTGATCAGTTTTCACTTCGGCCTCGGCTTCCTTGTCCCTTTTTGAGCGAGAAATGATTCAAGAACGTGGTGCAATTGAGGAGTTCTCTGGAAAAAAGGGCGTATGTGCCCATACGCCCTTTTTCCATATCCGTGTCCATGCGCTGCTCAACATGACTTGTCATACAATAGTGTGGTCAGCATGTGGTTAGTATTTGTATTCAGCAAAGGAAAATAAGTTTTTCCTTTTTTCTCACTAGATAGCAGGCCAACTGCCTGTCAATTTCAATATGGCTGCTTCCATAAGTATTCAATTAGCACCTGCACCTCGGAACAATTTTGATGGAACAATTCCATCCTTTCGCGCTGAAAGTGAGAGTGAGGAGTAAACTAGGCTGGAGGAAAAGGGGAGAAAGAGACCGAGTCATCCAAACCTCTGGAAAGCTGCCAAAAGAAAGAGGAAACGTAACAGTCTCACACAGCACAGGTATATCCCAAAGATATCCCAGAGATATCCCAGAGATATCCCCTTGGGACAAGTGCGACGTCCCAGAGACAAGGAGTAGGCACACCTTACGGTGTCTTCAGGATATCCTATAAAGACATGGGGTCAAGTCGTCCAGTTAGGGACATCCCTGGGATATCCCTGTGCTGTGTGGGAGTGGCGAAGCTTATGTGGGGAAGACTGGGACTGTGGTTTTGGAGAAAACCTTTACTGCCATTAGGCAGTGCTGCCGTTTTCAATGTCCATCCTCCATTGATGCAGAGTGCCAAGAGCACATTTTTCATGGATTTTGGAAGTTGGGAGACAAGGAGAAGCAAGATTTCTAACTTGTTGGATGCTTAAATCAATCACCAGTTAAACGGCACAGGACTGAGGCTACTTCTCCTAAGCAAACCTCATGGTCCTTTTTCTTGGCGTCCGATGGCATCAGACACCGTGTTTGTAAGAAATTTCTCCTACTAGTCCTGCAAATCTCAGAAAAGAGATTGAGACGTGTCCAAGAGCATGTGCCGTCAGGTGCGTTCAATGCTTCTTTCGTCCACTTGGATATCACAAGGCAAAATACATAGTCTATCTCATGATTTCAGACTCTATAGTCTTAATTTCATGGGAACATTGACACAAACATTCTTAAATTTTTTAAATTTATTGATAGCTTGGCTGTTGATGTTTCATGACGCATACAGATCGAGGAAAAGGAGGCAAACTTGCTCTCTTACCGTTTTATTTCACATGCACAAATGAAACGTGTTCCATATTAGGTTACTCTTCACAGGAAACCAGAATGATGTTGATCGGCGAGGAAAGCACCAGTATCGTCCCAAGAAAATAACTAAGGAAGTATGGAATTTGACGAAGGAGCACATGAACAGCATTCTCCATGGTGAATCCCACTATTCTCAAATGAAGTCAAAGAAACTCTACTTCCTCAACCCAGACCTTACCATCACAAAACTCTTCAGGTCTTTCCAGGAGTACCACAGAGTGAAAAAGGGGACTATCTTAAAAATGAAGTACAAGACATACCAGAAATTCTTCTTGCAGAAATCAAATTTCAGCTTCCGAATGCCACGTACTGATGTCTGTGACTTCTGCAGCGAACACACATTGAAAGAAAAAGTTGGCGATGCGCAAACACAGACTGAACTCCAGCTTCACAAGGCAAAAGTTGCAGAATGTAAGAAGTTGAAGGACCACTTTCTACAAGAATGAAAGAAAGACGATTCTCTGCTGGTGTTGGAGTGGGACTATGGGCAAAACTTGCCAATACCCAAGCTAAATGTGACTGCTCAGTTTTATCGGCGGTTGTTGTGGTTATGTGTCTTCAATGTGCATTGCCACAACGACAATGACAGTGCCTTCTATTGTTACATGGAAAATGAGACAAAGAAGGGTGCTAACTCCGTTTGCTCATTTGTCCATGATTTTTTGCTGAAACAAGAAAAAGTTCCCAAATGTGAAAAAGCTTGTGTGTTTCTCTGATGCCGCTGGAGGCCAAAATAAGAATGATAGGTGAAAAGGTTCTTTTGCTGGCTCGCAAATGCCTGGAAAATTGACATTCTACGTGTTCCCTGTACGGGGGCATTCATAATGTCAGTGTGACAGAAACTTCGGAATATATGGAAAACTGCAGAAAAAAAAGAAAATGTCTGCACAATGACGGCTTATCTTGATGTGTTGAAGACTTGCAGAAGCAAACCCCACCCCTTTCAAGTTATACATGCAGGAAATCTCGTCCAAGATTGGGAAGGAGCACTGGTCCCTTACTTTCTCAAAAGTGCATCAAATAAGGGTATCAAATTCACCATGCAGCAGTTCGTGCAATTGCGATATCCACAGAAGAAGGGAGTTGTTGAAGGGTTAAAGTCTTACCATCCAAGGTTCATTGAATTCCAGTGCCTAAGGAAGGGTCAGACTTAAACATTGCAAGTTTCTCCTCAACGAGCAGGAAAAGGAGTAATCAAAATTGACAAGCTGAATGACGTCAGGCATCTCATACAATATTTGGAAGGTGATGATAAAGTTTAGCTGGAAAAAAGTTCTGAGTGAATGCAAAATAAGACCAAGACAAGTTCGCCAGATCGAGGATGCAGATGCAGAATCAGTTGCTGAATAACGGACCACTCGTGAATAATTGGTGAATAAAACAGATCCTTAAGATTCACATTTTTAATCACATCCTATTTGGAAGGCTTCCTTTGAAATCTGAAGTTGTATTCATAGGTAAACAAATATTTTCAATGTGAAAGAACCAGTGAAAGAGTGGCAAGGAGAAGTTCCGGTAGCGCAGATATGGAAAAAGGGCATATGTGCATAAACGCTTTCTGCCTGCATCTCAGCAAAATGAGATGAAAAAAAATCCCAAAAGCGCCAAGTTCAATTGGGAAAAGCCAAAAGTTACCGTTTAACTGAAAATCGAATTTTAATCAGCTGTAGATTTGCTCTGAGAAGTTTTTGCTGTTTATCTCGAATGGAGTCTTTTGCACATACGCCCTTTTTCCAGAGAACTCCTCAATTCAACACAGCACTGCTGTAGCCAAATCTCGAAGAGAGCAGAATGGAAGATATTACATTATATTGTACTATATTATATTATGGAGATATTGTATAATCAAAGAACATTTCGAACCTTCCCTGTGAAAGTTGGTCTACGACTGCGGGTGCGGGATGATCAATTTTGTTTTTGCCGAAACACTAGCCGGGAAGTTAAAAAAAAAAAACATATTTCAGATGTTTCTGGGAAGTTTCTCAATTCTTTTTCGTGGCTAAGTTTAAAAATATTTGAGAAGCATCAAAAAAGTTTTTCAGACATTTTTACTATCGTAAATTGAAAAACACCGGAAAAACGTTATTCACTGAAAAGCGTTTTTTTTTATGTTTCTCAAATGTTTTTGAATAGAGCCACGAAAAAGAATTGAGAATCTTCCCAGAAACATCTGGAAAATGTTTTTTGAAAAACTTCCCGGCTAGTTTTTCAGCAACAAAAAAAAAAAGAAATTTATCATCCCGCACCCGCAATCGTAGACCAATTTTCACAGGGGAAGGTTCGAAATGTTCTATGGCCTATGCTGAAAAAGTCAACACCGCCGGAACATTAGTAGCGTGCACTCTCCAACCTTTGAACACTGTGCCCGTGCCACGTCAGAAATATGCTTATTTAGGGTTTCTCCATGCCATACAAGGACCCGTCAAAAAGTTCCAGGACCGACTCTCGCGATTCTAAATGGTAATAGCACAGGGCTTGTGGCCGCTAGTAAAGTAAGAACACGACCTCGGGAAGGGAGTTTCACAAGCTCGGCGAGAAATGGCATTGCCTTAGCGATCCCTTTTCAAAGCATACTGTACGTTACGTTGGACCGTTGTCATTCGCTCCAAAATTTCACAATTAGAGCAACGCGCGGTTTTTAAATGCCACGCAAAGGCTGGCAAATCTGCCACAGAAGCTTGGCAGTTCTTCACAGCAGCCTACATAGAAGATGCCTTGAGCAAATCTCGTGTGCGCAAATGGTACAAACGATTTCGCGAAGGCCGGGAATCAATTGAAGATGACGAGCGGAGTGGCCGGCCATCCTCATGCTGCAATGAGCCCACTCTCAGCGCCGATGCCGAACTGCCGGGCGTTGTTTACCAAGAATTTGTTTCTCAGGGACAAACTGCCGATGCTGCCTTCTACAGAGACGTTGTCTCGAGGCTCTTCACTGTAGTCAGACGCAAACGTCCATAACTCTTCGGAGAGCGCACGCGGATCCTTAGCACAACAATGCGCCGTGTCACATCAACACTCGCCCGAGAATTCCTCACCGATCGCGGAATGACACTGCTACCACATCCTACCTACTCCCCAGACCTCGTACATTCTGACCTCATGTTGTTCCCGAGGATGAAGAGTCTCCTGAAAGGTCGTCGTTTCGAGGACACTCATGCCCTCCGGTCGGCTGCGACCAAGGCGCTGAAGGAGGTTCAAAAGAATGGGTTTCAGGAGGTCGTCGAGTCTACGAGCGTTGGGAGAAGCGTATGCAGCAGTGCTTCTCAAACATTTTGAGGTGAGGGTCGCACGGATACTTGGGTCCACCTTGAGTGGGCCGCATCGAACAAATTTGCCAAATTTCCGCACAGCGAACCCTTCAACTCTTTGCTCCACTTCCAGATCGAGCTGCTTTAAGACAGGAAATCTCATTCTAAAATGAGCGGGAATAGAGAAGCTCCGGCACCGCCTCTACACTCACTTCGACCCATTTCGACAAGCACTCTTTTTTTTCTTCTTACTTTTCGCTATTTGCTGGCAAGTGCACATTTATCTTAGCTGCATATTAATTCTCTAAATTTCAGGTAGGTTTGACAGGACCACATTTAATACATAAACATCTAATGCAAACGTGCAATAATAAGTTCCTGAATTGCCTGAACACCTTAGCACTGACTGAAATTGCTAGTTAGGAGCGCAAGATTCCAAATCTGGGTATATAATTTTTTTTTAAATCGCCATTATTAATATGAATGACGGTTAAAAGACTAAGTGGGAAAAAGTCATTTATTAGGACATCATAGTGGGTCGCATGAAAACATGAACTGGGCCGCAGTTTGAATACTGCTGGTATGGAGAGTCAAGGAGAGTATTTTGAAGGCGATCACACGAAAACCTGAATTCGTTTAATAGGTTAGCAATACAATGGGCAGTCCTGGAACTTTTTTTTTTTTGAGTCCTCGAATGTAAACTCCAGATTTCAATAGGTAAAAAATGGGTTGATTGGAGTTTTGGGTTGATTGGATTTGGCCCTCTACATCCCATGATCCTTGTTCGTCCTTTTCTTGTTTTCTCTGTTTTTCGACTCTCTTTTCCTCTCTGATCTTCTGCCTCTCTTTTTTTCTTGCTCCAATCGTTTCTTCCGTCTTTCTCCCTCCCAGAACAAGTCCTTCTATTTCCCACCGGACAACGTCCATGGAAACCTCTTCGTCTTCCGGACGTCTTTCCTTTTGGGAGTTCGAGGCCAGACCGAGCAATCCTGCAGCTGAGCAGGCTCGTCTAGCGCTTTCTCATCGACTTCTTCTGGTACTTCTCATATCGTAGTGCACAGAGGGGATGCGGGCGTTTCACTTTGCTGCCGAGGGAACAGGAGAGAGAGAGAACAGGGAGAGGAACAGGAGGACGCCTCCTACTCTTGCCAGCCAAACGATGATACAGGTTCTTCACTGCCTTCCAAACACCATCCATGGACTCAGGACGCGTTCCCAGTTCGAGGGTTCACGTTAGTCGTTTCCCAATGATCTCCAGGAAATCTTTCAAGGTCAGAAAGGATAGCATGGAGATGGGTGCATCTTTGACAGTAAGGCATCTCGTGTAATCCATTATTGTTAGGGTTCCATGGGAATATTCCACACGAGTGAAAGCCGTTCTGTATGCAGGTTGTACAGGATGTAGTTAAGCCTCCCATGGTAACTTGATCACTCCAGCGAAGTCTTTCTTGGTTGGGGTTGGGGGTAGAGAGCCACCAAAATTATCTTCAGCTTTACACAGAGCTCACTCGACTGGATGATAAGGGGTGTGGAATGGCCATCCACGAAGAGGATCACGGAGGTCGATTTTTTGTGCGATAAGGTAGGGATGGAATACAGACGGGATATACTCATGAAAGATTTCCGACTTCATCCAAACTTTTTTTGAAAGAGCGATCCCCCAACCGTCTGGCACGAACTCGACATCGCGAGGGAGACAAACAGACGGATAGGGCAAGGTGAAGTGCGAATAAAGACCCCAAGTAAAAATTCGAATGCCTTTTCATACCGCCTGCTCAGCGGAAATGCGGAAGAGAGCGGAAGAAAGGGGGGCCGTGAATCCGTTTCAAGGATGTATCAAAGGCACGTACTACCCTATCACACTAAAATAAGTAGGGCCGACTTTTGGGACCATGGAAAACCTCATTTGCAGCCATTTTTAGGCCTGGTGGCCAGTAACTGGGTGAAGCAGCATCGAAAAACCCAGATATTGGCAACCTGGCAGACAGAATTTCGCCATAATTAGAGAACAATTAAGAATCAGAACTTGTCGTTCATTCAAAATGGAAACGAGAACATAGGAGAACTCACCTGTAGCAAGAACATTAGGCAGTAAACGAAGCCGATGAAGCCTGGCGATTGTTTAGCACAACCGTTAAGGAAACGTGCCGTTTGCGCAAGCCTTCCAAAAAAAAAAAACGCTGCCACGACTCCCATAGGGAATATACACTATTTTTCAAAGCTTTGACCGCAATGGTGAAATACTCAGGGATTGATTTCTTTGGAAATGCGGAGTGGCCTGGAAACTGTCCCGATCTGAATGCGGCTGAGAACATTTGGATTATCCTGAAATATGGAGTTGAGGCTCTCGTGCATACGGAGGGCAAGCAGCATGGACTCTCCCGTCCCGAGAAGCCTTGCAAAGCAACATCACCGGAGTGCTGAAGGACATGGAAGAAGACACGCAACTCCTTAAGCGTCTCTTTTCATACCCCGCTCATCTTAAAGCTGTCAGAAACGCAGCCAGGGTTCACACGAATCACTAGAAGTACGTGTTTAGATTCGAAAATGAATGCTCTTTCTCGTGACATATTCGTTTTTTCCTTAGCTCTTAGGGCCGATCCACACCGACTGCGAAGTGCTGTGGCCGTCTGCGAAGCAGCTCCCACACTGGTCGCAGAGATCCCAAGCGAAATCCAACACGACTGTATACAATTTGAGAGTTCGTGCTGAAACACTTTCGCTTTTTTGTGGCCCCAGGGGGAAGAGCTCTCGACAGTGGTAGGTCACAGATGGAATGGAATAATCGGATGGAATAATTCGCGACTCTAGTATAAAATATCATCATCGAAGACAATGAGTGTTTTTCTCCTATATCCACGAGAATGTCTCCTGAGCTATTCGAGACCCCCAAAGCAGCATGTTCACGTAAACAAGATATCAAGTTTTTTTTTAGCAAACAATGTAAGTTCTTGCAATTGTCATGAAAATGGCATCACTTTTACATAAAATTTCTTATTCCTATACTTACGTCACGAAAGTGTATGTATATTTTAACATGAACTAGACATGACTTCATCAGACCTGAAGTACATGATATCAAGTTTATGCAAAATCAACGCCACACCATCCATATGAAACTTTAGCTGACTCTCCTGAAGTTGTAGTACCAAGAGTCTTCACTAGATGGAACCCATGTTCCCTGCACCCTACAAATGCTATTAAGTAAATGCTTTTCTGATACAGTTTCAGGTTATCCTACCATCCTTCCTCTTTTTATTTTGCACTTCATAAATATATATGTGAAAAGCATGGAATTATTGTATTTTTATTACAATATATGACTCAGGGAATCATTAAATGTTGAAGTTAAGTTTGGATTACAGCAGTGCGCGGGAATAGGGATGAGTAGAATGCCCATTTTCACGAATCTTCTATGGAAGAGAGTCTCTCAAAATTTCTCGTCCTACTCCCTGAGTTCTGCGTAGGGTGCGGAAGTAGGGAGCAGTAGGTTATCTTTGTACTCTTGAATAATAGTGAGGATGAGTATTTGTGTACTCTTCCGAGTACCCTAGAGCAGTGTTTCCCAAACGGTGTGCCGTGAGATGTGAGAGTTGACGAAAAAATAACAAAAATCCTAAAGCTAAAAAACTTAAAAACAAGAGGGAACGCCATCTCTCAGCGGAAAACGAGCTAAGAGATGCACTATCACGCCTCGTATCAAACTGCTGTGTTCAGCGAAGCAAGCACAAGTTTCCCATTGAAAGTACCACGTAAGTAAATGGCTGGGCGTGCCGTGGAAAGTTCAAGTGTCCTTATGTGTGCCGCAAATAAAAAAAAGATTGGGAACCACTGCCCTAGAGTTCCAAGGTGTTGAAAGGAATAGGAGAAGTATAGTGATAATAATTCCCTTCAAAAGTAGTAATTTGCTCATGAAAATTCGCATGAATGTTAGGGGAAAATTAACATCAATTTTACGTAATACAGTATTAATGTAAACATGCTGTTTGGGGTGTAAACGGGAATGTCAATTTTAGGTAAAACTTACGTAAATTTTATATCATAGTTTGCCTATCACAGAGGTAACATTTCTGCAAACACGTTGACAATATCTTGATTTGCGTAAAAAGGATATAAAATGGACAAAAAATTTACATTAATTTTACGTAATATTTACATAAACATTCTGCCTGGGATACAGCACTCTCTTAAAAGGAGGGAATGACTCGTTTTAGCACTCGAAGAACAAGTGTTTCTCAACTTAAAAATTAAAATTAAAATTCACGAATCGAAAAAATGGAAAATGATCAGGAATATAGTTGAAACGAAACCTTTTAAGGAGATTTACTTATTATAGCTATGTATCATGCCCATGGAGATTCAATGGTGATGATTGGCATCATCTACCGCCGAAATCATTCCACCGAGAGAGCCGTCAAATTAAGTATCCGAGGATTCCATAACTTGCAGTCAATTGATACGCAGCACGAACCATTGCTTGGATGCGACAGGAAATGACTCGTCCGTTGCGAAGCGTACTGCGATCGACTGCGATAGTCCCACGCATCTCCAATGCAGCCAATTGCTACGAACTGCGACGGTCGCAATGGTAGCAAAACAGCTCTTCGCAGTCAGTCATATGGCCCCGTATAGTTTAGGCTGTGGAGGAGGAGGGGGGGGGGGGGGCGCATCCAAAGACCTTATACTAAGAAGACTGGACACTGCGCGAAAGCAGGGTAACCCGGGGTAACCGCAATGGCGGTCTATGCCCTGGTGGTTGGCCCACGAACTAACGTCAACGCTTCCTGGAGCATAGCGCTAGTGTCTCTTGAACGAATTCGCGCCCGAAGTCTGGCGCCATTCCTATTGCACGTGACTGATAGACATGTCTTGCGGAAAACCATGAAGAGGGGTTGGGAAAACAATGTTCGGAGAATCTCCCTGGGGGGCTAGGATTCTTGAATTCAGACAGAATTGCAAGACGATGCATGCTGCGTAGGTTACCTATGTAACAAGGAATCAGTTAATTTTTTGTTAATTTACGAACTGCGTTATTTTCATGAACTGAAGATCTCTGAATCCCAATGGCAATCTCATCTTTTGCCGAGAACATTTTGGCTTAGCTGCCAGCAACAATATGTTCGAGTAGAAGCCAGCTGTAACCCAAATGGACTTCAAGAACATATAATCTAATCCGATATCTACAAGTCACAATTCAATTGGAAGAGACCGAACGTTGCGGCGACCGTCACTCCTAACGCGCGAGGCCTACGATGCTAAGCCATTCCAGGCCCTCCAAGGCCTAAAGCGCCAGGCCTTCAAGGCTCTGTCATTCTGGGCCATAGGAGGCTAGGCTATAAAAATTGAGAGGCCGAAAGCGGTAGTGAATGGCTGTCACCCACCTGCGGCCTAACACACAAGGCCTACAAGGCTATGCCATTCTAGGCCATAAAAATCTTGGTGTACTTTTAATCTATTACTCGGCCAGCGTAGCGGTCGCAGGCCGCTCTAGTACGGCTGTAAATCCAAAGCGAACCTGCAAGATAATTATCCACAGCCTGTTTTGTCCCTTCAAAATTGAACCCATCCCATTCTAACAGGCCTGTCAACCCGAGACGCGAAAATGTTGACCTTTTCGTTAGGGTTATTGAGGTTACTCAGCATTTTACTTCATTCGCCTGTTACATACTGTATATTGTAAAGCCATGACCATAGGCCTAGTGCAAAGCCCTAAGCGAACACATGCGCGTGCATTTCTGGATCCATGGGAAACCGATGCAGCGGAACATCTCCATCCATTTGGCCAAATTTCTCCTGGCATGGTACAGTGTTTTTCACTTCAGTTAGACAATTTTTCACTTGACTAAGACACCGATGCGAGGGGTATTCAGAGAGGAGGCGAGGGCGCAGATGCCCCTGGTGACTAGCGACCATAGAGCGTATATAGACTGGAGGGGCGCATCCCGTGCTGCGAGGCAGGCACGGACGGTCCTCGCGGCTGCCATCTTGGGATTGGAGAAGCACTCCCTCTCCCATCTGATTCTATTGCGGAATTCTGTTCGATAAAGCTGGCATCGTACTCAAAATAGTATCGCACGTGATACAGCTTGACTCAGGTGGTCATTTGCGATCTTATTCTGCAGGCTTTTGAATCTAAGCCAGTTTGCAGGCGAAACTGTAGGCCATTCCGTTGGTCTCTCTACTTGGATTGTCTGCATTACTTTGCATTATCAGATGTCTCCTTCACCTCAGCCTTGGGGCAATGCAATGCGCCTGACCCTTGGAAAGGCTTAACACCTCATCTACAATACATTCTAGCCTGAAACACAATTGTCTTTTTGTTTTCATTTGGAACTATCGCCTATGAGTAAAGGCGACAGTCCAATCTCACTTCACAGGGTAGACTTGTCTTCTTTGTCATTTTAAAATTTATTCCAATGAGCACCTTGAAAATTGCTTGAAAAGTGCCATTACTTTTGTTTTGTTATTGAACATTTTTTCACTTGCCTTCTTAGCTGAGCGAAGGATAGAGGGATTCAAAGAGACCCTTTAGCCGGTTTTTCCTGGAATATACCGGGTGGCAAAAAAAAACGCATCGTGTTTGACGCCTGATAAAATCCTTTATGGACGATCTAGGTTCGTGATATTTTCATATTACGTTGGAAACACCACAAAATTTGTTTTCTGGAAGGTTCATGTACCTAAGTTGCTTGAATAAATATCGGCAGTTGCTCAAAGTGGAATCATAAAATGGACTTTTTCGCGCACGAGGATGGAGATTCAGGACTGCTCGAATGATTTCTCTCCCTCGAGGTTATGAATACCGCTTTTTATGCCAGTTCTCATCGTAGTATTCTATACATCGTAGAGTAGTATTACTGTCGTACATCATTGCATCTGAATCGATACCATGCAGAATACTACATGGGACGAAACGTCCCATGGCAGACATAGGGAAGATCAAGAAAATACGTAAAATTCCTGACGAATTTTTAAATATCAAAATGGGTTACTAGTAATTTCAGTATCAGGGATCAGGAACCAGTAGAGTTGGAAACGTTCTTCTTTGTGGCTTTTACAATGACTCAATCCCTCATAGAGATTTCCAAGCAATACAATCCAACCAAAAATTCTCCAACACAATATATTTATTCCTTTAGCCATTTTAGACAATTACTCCTATTTCTAGAATGTCAGCATAAACCACAACCAAAGATAGCACATTTTGTTCTTAGAGTAGGATTCGTCAGATGAACGCTCATGTAATTCCAGCTCTTCACACTCATATTCTCTAAGCATCAGTCACTATGAACTGCAAAACTAGGAAAACAGGATTAGTTAATAATGGCATTCTCAAATCCAAAGATTAATATCACTGATGAGGGCATATTGAATGTGATGTGCACAGTCTAGTAAAGTGTACAGCTGCTACATTATAAGCATATTGAGGACCACTACACTGTCATGGAATCAAGTTAGCCCTTCTGGATAATTTAGTAATTATGGAGAGCAGCAAGGATTTACTTTTAGCTTCCGTTTACCCATTCAGCTCTTCAGATTATAATAAATTTGTACCTCAATATCAAAGGGAAAAACTGAAATACTATATTGCTATATGAGTGAGCCAATAATTCAATATACTGGGCTATCCATAAGTATGTCATGGTTCCTTTCCCTTGAAAAATTGCATTTAAAATATAACTGACAAATCATGCAGAAATTCAAATATGCAAAGAATTTATGGACTAGCAACAGAATTTTGTGAATACTCTGCTCTTCTCAAAAGAGTTGGATGACCACTGTATTAGTATTTCACAAGGCACTCCCACTATGACTCCATGGAATTGTATTCTATGATCAAAAAAAATATAGAGATCTTATTCACAGGAAATGGAGCATGTCCTTAAGTAGGAAACTATGATAACCAAAAACTGATTGAAGGATTGAAATGAATTAAAGACTACCTCAAATATTTCAAGTCCAATGGATCATTAAATATCAAAGCAGCCTAGACTTACATTACATAGCATTTAAAAGTAGATTAATTTAACTTTCCATGATCTTTGAAGGATTGAAATGAATTAAAGACTACCTCAAATATTTCAAGTCCAATGGATCATTAAATATCAAAGCAGCCTAGACTTACATTACATAGCATTTAAAAGTAGATTAATTTAACTTTCCATGATAGAGAGCACAAACTTTTAGGTTTATCAAAAAATCTTGCGATTTTTTTTCATTAGATCTTTCCACACCCGAAGAGAGTTGACGGGATGCAGGTTTAAAATAGGTCTGGAAACACGAAAGGTGTATCAAAAAAATATTTCTACCTGTGGAGTCTGAACAATTTTCAACTCAAATGATACCTCTGCCTCTAATTCTCAATTATATTTACTGCCTAATTTTTAAATTTTTTTTTACAGTGGGCATTTGAATTCAATACCAAAAAAAAAAGAATGGGTCTGAGAAAAAGCAACTAACTCTGTAAGCCTTAATGGAAATAGGTATTAATTTAATTCTGCAAGACATTCAGCATGTACTTTCTAAGAAGGCAACATACTGGTTAAACATATTAAATTAGACACACCAATCAATTTCTTTTTTTTTAATACTTGTAGTTCCTGAAATCTCATGAGCAGCAATAGGCCTGTAAAGCAATAGGCAAAGTCTGTAAGCTGCACTGCACATAATCCAGATAATAATACCGAGTCCATGAATGGTTGTGACGTCTCTTTATGTTAAATTGCAGGTAGGTTTGGGAGTAGTCCTGAAAATATGGGAAAGATGCCTAAGATATAGGTTTCCCAAGGATATCGCCTTATTCAGCACAGAGTAGGCTAACGCAACGAAACGAGACAGTTACGGGCACTGTACATAGGCCAGCATCACGTTGATGCATCCGCCACGTGCATGGAGGTCGTGATAGCATATACCCTTTCCATCTACATTTGCACCCAATTTTCACGTCGAATCGACGCATCTGTGCCACACGGAAAACAGCAGTTCTCAAACGTAAACAAGTTTATAGACGCTGAGTTAAGACAAAACTGCTTGGCCTAAGACGACCTAGGTCGCAGCCCTTACGGGTCTACCTTAGGATACCGAGTTCATAGGGGCCTGACCTCTAGCCGAACTACGCCTATACAAGCAAGAATATGAATTTGGCCTTGCCAAAGTTGTATAAGACAGTAAAACACAAAGTCATTTCAAGGCTCCCTCCATTCTCTCCAATCCCAAGATGGCGGACGGATTGGAGCGTCCGCCCATGCCCCCTCCAGGTATATACACTCTATGATTGAGACGACTAGTTGAAAGAACTGGCAGGGAGTTGGAAGTCAAGAAGCCAAAAATAATAATGGAATACAATGGTGGGAAGGGAGGGGTAGATGTTTCGGATCAGTTATCCAGTTATTCCTCAACCCTAAGGAAATCAGTGTTGTGGTACCACAAAGTGGCTATGGAACTGCTCCTCGGCACAGCCAGTGTGAACTCCTACTTTCTCTACAGATCTTTACCTAATTCCAAAAAAATGACCATAACTAAATTCAGAGAAAATATTGTTGAAAGTATGCTTGGAATTGGGGAAGAAACAGGACCAGCACGTGCGGCTGCAAGATAAAATCATGAACTGCAACAAACGGAGGCCAAAGACAAAAGAAACAGAAAAATCAGAAAAAGGTGTACATAATGTTATGTTATAATGAAAATAGTAAACTCAAGGGCTCCAGGAAGGCAGACAAACTAACAATGAAGGTGGCAACATTTTGCTCTGTTTGTCCAAAGAAGCCTTTCATGTGCCTCAACTGTTTCACTACAAAGCACTGCAAGCGGAATTTCAAAATGTAATACTCAGACTGCAAATGACTCAGATTTCTCTTGTATTTCATTGTAAACTTGCAAAAGAAATTACATATAATCACTCCACATGTTCTTTTTTAAATTCTGATTTTCATATGTTGTTCAAACATGATAGGTCCTAAATGCACAGACATGTGGGAGAAGTCATTTTCATTTTTCTATTGTAAGCATATATTTTCATAGTGAATTTTTAATTTAAAAATGACTCCAGAAACACTGTCATGTTTCTTTTAAATTTGACCTCATCAAGAGACCACGTTAACCCATTGATGCAGGGAACCATAATATTACGTTTTTAAACCCAGAGCGTTCTGCAGTCGCTTGGCGTGAATGGGTTAAAATTTGAAGGATCCTTCGAGAGTCTAGACTGCATTAGGCAAAACGACCTGCCAGTGGGAATGACTAAGAAGAGAGAACGTACGAACTGCCGGCGGTTCATATGACCTAGGAGAAGAGAGGATGTACGACCCACTGGCGGGTTGTATGGCAGCGAAAGTGTTAAGCATCAGTGTAACTGACAGACAGTAATGTGTGTAGGGATGGGTTATTTTCTGGTCAGGTAAAAACATGGCAATTGACTGGCCAATATTGTTAACTATGGTCGATTATGGTCAATAAGGCCATTAAATTTTTTTCTGCAGTTTGTGCATCATTTGTGTCATGACTCACAAGTGACACTTCTGACCTTTTATAGACAATAATGGTCAACCAGCCCAACAAAAGGTTAAGCAATATGATCATAAATGACCATGTTGACCAGTCAACATCTCATTGCTAAGAAAGACTCTACCATATGTAGATTGCATGAGTTGGAACATTAACTGTTTTAGTGCCTGGGGAGGAATACATAGTTTTTAGTCTATGAATCAGCTGTGTGGCACTGAAAGGATTAAACAGTAATCGATCATGTTTCAGAGGTAAATTCTATGACTTGGTAGCTCCATAAGTACTTTGAATAATGAAGAATGCTACACAGTTTCCAGAACTGGAGTTTCATGGTTTTTGGTATAGGAATTTATTCCTGCAGTGAGGAAAGTTTGAGGGAGGCAAGAGCAGCCTCATAAGAGGAGTAATTGGGACTCAGGATGAGATGCAGAGCACGCTTCTGAATTAGTTTGAGAGAATGGGTTTGAGAGGCAGTTAGGGATGAGTGCCATAGGGGGGGTCAGCATACTCCAAGATGGGGTGGATGTAGGTAGTCCACACTAGGATGAGCTTAGGTATGGAGGTTCCGTATGTTTTCAAGACTTTCAGCATAAAGATGCGTCTGGATGCTTTGGACAAGATGTTCTTAGTGTTTTCATCCCATCTTGTTAGATTGAATCATCATGCCTAGGAGGCGCACAACTTCTTATGATTGTAGACAGCCACCATCAATGGTCAGGTGATGATCTGGGATGGGGTATTTTGTAAAGCAAAATTGAATTGATGAGCACTTTTCAGGACTCAGTATCATTTTGTTTAATATGGCCCATTCATACTCTTGATCTAGGGGTTCCTAGAGATTAGGGGGGTCATTTTTTGAGTTTGGTCACATAATTCAATCTGTTCAAGATATTCAGAGACTTTTGCAGCAGGTAAAATATTTAAAAAGAAATGTATTATTTGCAGTTAATATGTAATGCTTTAAATGCTGAAGTGCATCTTTTATTGAGCATAATTTAAACAGCATAGTTTAATTAAATAAGCTATTGTATTGAATATTGTCTGCTACTATAAAAATGTGATTGTATGAGAATCTTTGATAAAACAATTTATATAGCCTTCTTTTCTCGAACCACATTGATATTTGTATTTTATATACTCTGCATTGTAGGCCCAATTCATACATTTTGATTACAATGAAAATGTGTCACTTATGAAGTACTACCACTTCATTGTCAGCAACTGCAATCGAAATAATTTTGTAATGGAAGCGAAATAATAATAACTATATTTTTCTTGTGCAAATAAGATTGCCTTTTCTCAAGGCACACACAATTTTGTTTTCACAATTTTGACCATTAGTGTATGTGTATCAACCGACGCTTAACACGTTCACTACTGACGCACCTCATCGTTATCCTTTCCATAGAAGCGAGCATCATCAGCAGCAAACGTGTTAAGGGTTAAGGTAAAATATTATAAAATATCTTTACTGTTTTCACTATCTGATTTTTATTCTGAAAGCATGGATTTGTCTCAGGCAACTTTGAATCTATATTCCCATGTATGCCAATTTTTTTCCACCTCTTCCAGGTTTTTGCCAGCAGAATAGAAAAAAGAAATATTTTTGCTTGGGTAATTCCAGACCCTAATCTCCAAGCATGCATATTCAAGATTAAGAGGAGAAAAGGTGTAGGAATGAAAGGGCTCACCTTCCTTGCCTTTGCAGTACTGAAATTGAGCACTGCCAGTGATTTGCTTCCACCTTGATGGACTTTGGAGGTCAGAAAATTATCTGGTAAAAGCAGAAACTCTGGAAATTGTTTTAAAAGTTATCGTATTAGCTTTGTCTTGAGAGGAGCAATGTTCCACCTGATGAACTGGTCTGTTGCCCAGGATTGGGAACACTGGTAGATGCTGTTGCTTCTGTTTGATCCCCATTAGATTTGGATGTATGACATTGAATGAATGTTTCCTTATATCAGTGCAAGGGCAAAGAAGAGAAGGATGATGATAACTTAGGCTTTTATTATGGAAATTGTCTTTGGTGAGTACTAAGATGGGATGGTTGCCTTGACTAATCTATGTCAATCTCTTTCCTCTTGCAGTTTTGGAAGCATGCCCAGTGCCATATGTGATTCGGGGAGCATGGTACTCAAGAGAATGGGGACGAGATACTGTTACAGAATTTGATGCCATTTCTATGTCTGACAGAGGAGAGTGCCATGATATGCTCAAGACTCATAATGACAACTTCACTTTTGTCTTTTTGGATTCATCCAGTTGCTACCACTGTGTACAGATCCTTGTGCGGACTGTCAACATCATTGAGAAAAGAGAAAGTGAGTGTTGATTGTCTCAAGCCAAGTTTTACCTTATCTCAGTACTTAAATGTTATCTTAGACCAATGTTTGTTGCCATACATTTCTTAACCCTTTGAGCAGTGAGTTTTTTTCTGACTGGCCATGCCCCCATGGGTGAGTTTTTTTTTTACAGATGGGCTACAGCTCAGAATTTTTTACTATTATGAACATTAACAGTTTTTTACCTCAAACTGACAGAATCTGTACAAATGTGGAAATTTGAATTTGAAGATGCAGGGATGTACCAGTATGGCCAAACTCCTGTGGGACCTGGATTGCATGACCATACCAGTATGGTCATACTGCTCAATGGGTTAATGGGATAAAAATTGTTATATAAGGCCCGATTGCTGAAACCTCCTTTACTTAATGGTCCTTTAAGGAGAAAACAGACCTCTCTATCTTGGAATGTGCAAACCTCCTTTAACCTTCCACTATCTAATGGCCCTTTAACTAAAGGGGCTTTTAGAGAGAGGTGTGAAAAGGCACGTCTTGGCATCACTGTGGATACTACTCAAGTGTATTTCTTCGTTTAAAGGCCTAATTTGACAGGAAATGAGTCAATGCCACGTGGAGTGAACACAGATGGGTGAAGCTGATTCTGAGCAAGTGGTGCATGCCCTAGTGCCTGGGTTTGGAAACAAATATGAATTATATAATTTTTTGTGGGCTTGGGCCGGAAAAGGAAGAATGCTGGTATGGTTGAGGAAGGCTTTGGTCGATGGAATCAGGCTGGACCGGAAGAGGATCAGCGATAGTTAAGCTCAGATGGGTTCAGGCCAATGGAAGCTGCTACAAGTTGGGCTAGGGCCTGAAATATTGACCCACCTCATCTCTAATGTGCATAGTGGAATGCAGTTCCATATTGCATTTAACTTTCCTGCATCAAAATGGAACTTGGAAAACCTATGCTTACAACAGCTTGCACTCTTCATGGTTGGCATCAAATATTGCCAATATGATTAAATGCAATTATGATGTGATATGCAAACAGATATAACCGTGCACAATGGAAGTGCAGCGAGAAGGTAATCTCCTGGCATGGGCATGAGAGGTGGCTGAAAGTTTTTACTTTCCTTGTGTCTTACATGAAATTATTTTATTGAAAGTTCATCATCTGTTATATTGGTGCAATTCATTGGGTTGGAAAGAAAGTCTTGCAACACTTTCTAAAACTATTTATAAAAATTTTCAAAGGAATGATGGGCGGGGCTTTGCATTTGTATATGCTGGAATGTTCTCGAAGCTTCTGCCCTCAGGGTATATAAGGCGGCTTCTGCCATTAGTTGGCAGCCATGGCTCCGATCGAACAAGCAACTCTTCGCCCCATTGTCTACTACAAGTTCCTCCAAGGACACTGCGAGAGCCGCCGCAAACAACATCTGCGCTGCATTCAAGGGCAATGTCGTCCACTATTCCACGGTGTCTCGATGGTTCAAACACTTGGAATCTGGCGACACGACCTTCGGAGATCGACCATGCTCAGGACGTCCATCTACAGTCGATGATGAAGCCCTGCAGAACACCCTCAACGAAGCCGAACGCCACCACTCGCGAATTGGCGACTACACTTGGAGTCACCCATATGGCCATTGGCAACCATCTGAACGACCTCAGCTATTGGAAGGTTTACTCGACATGGGTCCCTCATCGGCTCAGCGACTCTGACAAAGCAAGCCGTGTCGGTGTCTGCAAATCACTGCTCCTTCGTCCGCACAGAAAGGGCCTTCTGAAGGAAATCGTTATTGGAGATGAGAGCTGGGTCCTCTACGTCAACCATACTTGCAAGAATCATTGGCTTCCACGAGGAGAATTGCCGCCACACGAACCGAAACCAGGGTTCCACGAGAAGAAGGTTCTTCTCTGCTGTTGGTGGGATTCAGAAGGAACGTTGTACTATGAGCTCCTGCCAACCGGTACCACCGTGACTGCCGTCGTCTACGCTGCTCAACTTCAGAAGTTGGCTGGCGTCATTCAAAAAGAGCGTCCCAAACGCGACAAAGTTCTCTTCTGCATGACAACGCTCGTCCACATGTTGCGAAGATGACTGGCCAGACAACTTCGGAATTGGGCTGGGAAGTTTAACCCCATCCAGCGTATTCTCCGGACTTGGCCCCTTCCGATTATCACTTGTTCCGGGCCCTCGAGAATCACATGCGGGACAAGACCTTCGACGATCGAGCATAGCTCGGAAATGGGCGTGTCTTTTTTCTCAGCGGCTCCGCTGAGGTTCCCAGCATCTCATGACGTCACTTTAGCGCTAGCAGAAAATACACTTCTCGCAGGTCTCACTGCTACGCTACTAATATGTCTTCCCCCAGTAACATTGTAACTGGATGGTGAGATGTCATGTAATCACAAGTTTGTCCTCTACTTATGCCAGTCTTTAATCGAGGAGGTCGCCTATGACAACACCGAAGAAGTTCTGCAAATCGTTCAAGATGCCTCGTCGGTTCTTTTCCCCACGATATGTGACGATTCAGATGTGTTAGACCTTTGTCTAACTGCTGCTGGCAGTTCACGCCTTCAGGCTGAGGATGAAACCAACAGAGTGTGCTGAATTCATTTGTCTTATTTCATTGTGAGGAATGCGTATTGCATTGATCTGTAATTTATTTGAACCTCATTCATACTATAATGGCAACGGCACGGCTTTAATGTAAAGTATGGGTTTAGCCTAAATATAGATACGTTGGCCTATTTAAAGGTACTCCAGAGCCACAGTGAGAAAATCCCAGGCAGCACGTAACATTGAATCAACAATGATAGGACGTGTATTGAATGTGTTAATCTTGAATATTGATAGCAAACATTTGTTTCAAGGCTCAAATTATGTATGGATGTCCATGGATGTGAATCTATGAATTCAAAAATGAAAATCTAATAATATTTTTGCATACAAAAAATTCTCCATCTTAATACCATTTAAGTATCCTCTTCACGTCAGTCAGAGAGTTCCAGCATTCCTTGTTTAATGCAGTTGCAATACCTTACTAAAGGTGAAATCATATGATGGGGATGAAGTTGAACATGAGCAGAAACATACCAAAAGAAATTATCATGCATGTTACAAAACTATTATGGTTAGGGAAATTGAAGGGTCATGAACAGTTTATATTTCCTTGGAGATAGGCCAAAGCATGGCAAAAGCATATTGTTTCTCAAGTGATACATGCCATAGAATCTCTCAGGTTGAAACATCAGCAAGGATTCAAAAGTATGTCAAGGTTGTTGTGCCAAGATACAGCGACCAAGATTTCAGAAATCATATTCGAATGAGCCGTTCAACAATGGAGGTGAGCCTAAAGGATCAGGAGGCACTATTTTCTTGAAGTTACCCAAAGGAAATTTGTTGAAAACAGATAGGCCAATCTACTCAATGAAGTTTTTTTTTGTTTTTAACTATCTCACCTTCAACCTTTGATTTCGAAGCGGGAAACAAGAAAGAAAGAGAGAGAAAAGACGAACTCAAAGTCCAAAAAATTAGAAATGGAAGATGGGTATGGAAAACATAAATGACACTAAAAGGCAGAAATAACACAAAATGATGCTAATAAGACATAAAATACATCAATTGCAAAGAGGAACATAGAACAGATTGTAGTAGAACAAGCAATAGAGAGAAAAAAAAATGGTTTGATGTTTGAGATGTCTCAAGTGTAATTTTTATGGCTCCCTTTTCTTAATCTCAAACAATGAATTTGGTCAATTTGTGATTATTAGAGTCTGTGAGACTGATATCTTCCAGTCGCTGGTGTCCACATTGGCTAGACATTTCCCTAGAGGAAACACATCAAATGTGCCCTTTCAAAACAAAGTCCTCCTTCTTGTATGGACATTGGCCAACCGGGACTCTTTCAGAGAACTTGGGGACCGATTCAATATGAGTCGTGGTGGGGCTCACAACATCTATGAGCAAGGTCGGTCATGGTGTGCAAGTCACTTCAACAGAAAAATGTTAATGCACAAAACAAAACACTTTAAAACGAATTTGTAGAGAAACTTCCTTTTCATTTCATTCCATCTTTTGAAGGCATATGGAAGTCATTAAAATAGAAAGTTCAACTCATAAATGCAGTTTCATGAGGGACATGGTTTTGTTGAAACTTGTTTGTAAGACTTGTTCACAAGCTACAGCATGAGCACAAGAATCAGCTGTATTCATATTGGGATCCCAATATTTCCTTAGGAGAAAAAGAGCATTGCTGACCTTGTTTCCTAAATAATGTACTTCTTCATTAACCTGTTCACCTCCAACCACTTAAGACTCCAAACTGCTCTAGGATGCCAGTCATTTTCTTGGAAGCTCAACAATTACAATGTGGTCCAGGTCAAGTGTAACAAACTAAACTGTAATTTTTTTTAGAAATAGCACATGTTATTAGCTTGAAATTTGCACACCATGTTCCTGGCATAATGGACCTGACGTAACGTAAGTTTAGTCCAAAGTGGCTACCTTTGGCCTTCAACCTATTCTTGAAATTTCTGACACTTCGCCATCACTACCATTGAAATTTCGTCCCAAATACAAACTAAATCTTGTTTGAGATGGTCAAGACTGGGGTGGCACTTTGAACAGGCCTTGGACTATATAGGATGATGTAGTCAAGAGAGTTCAGATCCAAAGATGACAGGGGCCACTCCTCCATGGTCGCAAACCCTGGAAAATTCTTCCAACACCAGTCCTGGGTCACATTAGCCATATGAGACATTGCTCCACCTTGCTGGAATGTCCAAGTCTCCTCCCGAACAGAGCTTGAGCCTTAGGACATTGCATGAAATCCATCCTGCAGGATGCCCTGCTCCCCTGGACTCAAGATCTGTTCGGGGATGAGCCTTTGACATTTCAGCAAGGTGGAGCAATGTCTCATGTGGCTAATGTGACCCAGGACTGGTGTTGAAAGAATTTGCCAGGGTTCTCGACCAAGGAGGAGTGGCCCCTGTCGTCTACAGATCTAAACTCTCGACTACATCATGCGGCCCATCCTCTAGTCCAAGGCCTGTTCAAAGTCCCAACACAGTCTTGACCATCTCAAGCAAGATTTGGTTTGTATTTGGGACGAAATTCCAATGGTAGTGATGGCGAAGTGTAAAAAATGCAAGAATAGGATGAAGGCCATAATCAAGGCCAAAGGTGGCCACTTTGAGCAAAACTTACGTCATGTCAGGTCTAGTATGCCAGGAACATGTGCAAATTCCAAGCTAATAACAAGTGCTACTCCTAAGAAAACTGCAGTTTAGTTTGTTACACTTGACTGGACTACCCTGTGCTTGCCTTTATTATTTTTAAATATTGTCCCAGATGTTCAAAAACTCTACTAACCAATGTGAACAGAGATGATGTACCAGAACGGTGATAATGGCCAGGAAACTTATGACATACTGATAGGTTAGTGAAGGCAGATGGGTCTCTCCTGTTGGACTTTATTTTTTTTCCTTTTCACTGCCAGGGGCTTTGCCCCTGCCCTGAGAGTTGGTAATAAATAAGTGTAAAATGTATGCTTTTTAATGAAAGAAACGCACCATTTTTGAATCACAGCATCTTACGCTTTCCGAAAATGTGTAACAAGTTGACACATTGGAATTTAAATGACCAGTCAACAAACAATTTGGGACAAAAAGCAGTAGTGTACCATTCCAAACATGGCATGTGGTGTGGGTGGCAGCAAAAGCATTACTTTGTTCATGGATACTTTTTTATCGATATCTCCAAGGATTAGCCTTCCCAGAACCTTTTCAATCCCTGTTCCTTTATCCCACCAACCCATTTATGTAAAGTTTTGCACTTCCAGGGATCAGTGCTCTCATGGCTGTCGAGGCAGAGCACATACAATGGCCATCAACTTCTGCTGCCCTCTCTACATCCCAATCATTTGAGATGAAGCATGGATTTCCTGGGATTGTTGGGATTATTGATGGCTGTCATGTCTCACTGTTCAAAGCACCACATGAAAGTCAGAATAGTTATTTCTGCAGAAAGGGTTCTCATAGTCTAGTTTTTCAGGCAGTTTGTAATGAAAAGCTCATATTCATTGATGTCTGTGCTGCTTGGCCTGGCTCTGTGCATGATGCACGGGTGTTCCGCACAAGTGCTTTGGGGCAGGCAGTGCAAAGTATGACAGTTCCACTTCCATCTTCAGATCACCACATTATAGGTGACCTTGCATACCCACTGTCACCCCAGCTGATGGTCAATTACAGAGACAATGGACATCTGTCCCAAGGTGAAACATTGTTCAATACCAAACTTTCCAAATGCAGATCTACTATTGAGAGAGCATTTTCTACATTGAAAAATAAGTTTTGGAGGCTTCAAGATCTCAACATAAGTAATATGATCCTGGCAACACATGTCATTATTGCTTGTTGTGTGTTGCACAACATCATCCTAGAGGAGGAAGATGAAGAGGAAGAAGATGAGGATGACTATGATAAACATCATGATCCCCACTCAGACAGTGATCCAGGTGATGCCAGTGACAAACTGCCAGTAATTCGCCTACTTTATGCTCGAGGGAAGCAAAAACGGCAAAGCATAATGCAAAAGCCACAGAAGTAAGCTACGTAATTGGAGCTTAATGTTGCAGAAGAACCTGTTTAACACTAGAAGGACCAGAGTTGCCGTTTTGACTGCTGCATAAAAACATAGTATAAAACTAGTGTTCTATAACATTTTATTTGCTTTTCCCAGATGTTATTTGGCATATTCAAAATGGCAAAATACTATGAGAAATGTAAAAACTGCAGAGGACCTTAGTTGCCAAATGAGCAGAGTGAAGTGCATTAAAAATTGTCAAGCAGTCAAAATGATTTCCTTGGTACTTTGTGTTATGATGTTAGGCCAGAATGATGTATCTCTGAAAGCAATCAATGTTTTATTCCAGAGTTTGAGGTTTCATAGGTTTGAGCACAGAAGACAAAAGCAACGAACTTCATTGGCACTAAATTCAAATTGAACTTGTATTTCTTTCAGAATAAATGTCCTTGGCACTTGTGAGAACATGGTCTTGAATCATTTATTTCTAAATATTTCTCTAATATTCGCATTCAGTTGTCTCAGGATTTCATTCCTCTCCTGAATAGCTTCTGCAATGAGATCAACTCTCTTATCAAGTCCTTGGGCAACATCTTTCAGAAACTGATTCCTCTCCTTAATGAGATCGCTCACCCACTCAGGAGGAGCACTCTTGCCTTTTTTTCCCTTGGGAATGGATTTTGGGAAATGCTTTTGAAAATGACTTGCTTCCAGATGAGGATGGGATTTCTGGTTCCTCAGAATTTTGCTGAATGAATGACTCTATCTGGAGTGGTGTGTCTGGTGAAGAGCTGCCTTTTTCCTTCACCCACATTCACAACGCAGGCAGGATCAACAGTGTTCCTTTTGGAAGATCTTGGAAGAGAACCCATTTTCGACAATAATTTCCATTGGATCCATTGTGATCTTTGGTGTGCATGAATGTCACTTTCATGTTTCTGAACTTCTTGTCACATGCTATCCCAGTGATGCTGGGATATCCATGTTCTTACATTGCCTCAGCAATTTCATCCCAAAGTTTCACCTTTCTGAGATGGTCAAGACTGTGGTGGGACTTTGAACAGGCCTTGGACTAGAGGATGGGCCGCATGATGTAGTCGAGAGTTTGCCTTCATCGACGACATCCTGGAATAGATCTTTCCTCTCCATGTAGAGATTCAACACAAGTTTGATACTGTCATAGTTCCAGGGAAATCCTGAAAAAATAAATCAGAACCTGCTATAGGCTACCATTCTCTGAATATTTCCTTAGTGATAAACCTCAAAAGGGCTGTGTGAACCCACCCGATGATGAAGAGGTCGTTGTTGCACTCCCTACCCTATTCACTGGGACTGGGGCTGGACAATCACCAGTGTTGTTCACTGGGACAAGATACTCACCAATATTGCTCACTAAGACCAGACGATCATCAATGTTGTTCACTGCAACTAGTCCACCAAAGCACATCAACCTTTATCAGCCATGATCTTTCAAAACAGCTACCTTAGCTAGAAAGAAATCATTACCAAGTAATGGCAGACTGAGATCATATTTCAAAGAGAGACAAGATTTGTTTAATCTTGCAGAAATGGCCTTTTAAATGTTTTGTCTGCCTAGTGGACTGGTATTTTTCATAGAATTGTCAGTAGCATTTCAAGAACTATACATTGTAATTTCAATAGGTTTTGCATAGTAAGATGAAAAAAAAATCTGGGAACAAAAATGTATTATTTTTTTATCCTCCAGTCATGAATTTCAAGATGGCTGACTAAAGTAATTATAGTCAGTTACTGCATAATATGAACTTTGCATGCTGATATATTTTTGCATACAACGATCTCAAAATAGAATGGGAGCTCAGGATTGACTTGCTTGCCGGTTAAGAAAAATCATCAGACATCAGAGCCTTTTTCAAGGTCAGAAAGTCTTCAAAATTGTACCAACTTTTGGGCCTACTATAAACATGACTATGTGGATTAATAAGGGCTGCTTCTTCGTCATCTCAGGTGGTTACAGAGGAGTTTGGACAATATTAATCAAGTAAAACTTTTACATTGTTTCCTTAAAATTGTGCCCATTTGAAACTTACTTAACTATTTAAAAAATTAACTTTTTTCCACAATAAAAGATACTCAGAAAAAAATTAATACAAGGACTAGTATGTAAATAACATTCAGCAAAAAAATTTACTACATGTTTCAGGTTACAGCTAAGTTTTGCAAAATGCAATGACGTGCACTTCAGGATTTGATAAGCACCTAATTACCTGAAAACTGGTATCTGGATTTACAGTGGTTCCCAATGGTTTTTGTAACAAAATGCCGTTATTTTTTGGGAAAAAATTTTGCAGCAAATTGTAATGCACTGGAGGCAAAATGCTTAGAAGAATGCCTCTCAAAATAACCAGAATGCATTGCATCATGTTTCATACTCCCTCCTTCCATCTCATTGTTGGAATCGTCACGCCAAGAACAACGAAAAAAAAGAAAAATCATATCATGGATGGCTGATTCCTATTACTATTTAAAACAAATGCTCTCCTCATTCCTTAACATCACATGATATGTACTAGTAGCTTACTGCCATTTTCACTGCATATTGGAATATGCAAAGAATTTTCATAGCAAAGTAAAGAATAGGAAAGCAAAGCAATAACAGTAACCCTAGTGATGCCACACAAGACTTCAACTCATATATCGGAAACAGTCTACCCTTTTGAAATACATTTTCGTTGTATGCTGTTCTTTTCAATGGGAGCTAATTTCCAATTGAAAGTTCCAATTGGACTTTATTTCCAATGAACACAATGACCAAGGCTCCAAAGTTTCAAGCCCATGGCTATCATTTTGAGAAAGTCACAGACACTTGAAAAGTCTTGTAATTATACAACATAGATGACACTCCCTTTAACCCTCCTTTCCATCGCCCAAAATTGTGATTATATAATTGTCAGATCACATGTCAAAGCAGAGTGTGCACGAATTAGTCACAAGATGCAAGGGTCACCCCAAAATAATGCCTCCTGTTATGTCTACCACAAAGTTTGGATGGCAAATGCTAGAAAATGCATTGGAAGGTTTCCAATGTTTTCATTCCTCATACAACTTCATCATACCTTCCCTGAAAGCAAAGCCAGTATGACGATCCAAAACAGTAGGCTGATGATGTCTGTTGCAAGCAAGGAGGAATGCTTGGTTTTCTTGCAAGCAAAGGACAGATAGCTGTTTTTATATATATTTGTGTCAATTTAAATAACTTAATGTATATTACTGAGTGAATTACAAAACAATAGAAAGGTAATAGAAGTGTTATGCCTTCATTTAGGTCTATGATCAGCACCCCCTCCCATTCCATTTTTCTGAAATATCTTTTAAAGTAGTGTCTATTGGCTATTGGGTTGGCCCATACATAAGAGACAGGCTAAAATGTCATGTGATTCTTAAGGTCTCCTCAGTTGATAACACCAGTATCTCATAAAAAGGGAGTTTGGCCTCAAAGTTGTGGTTAAACAGGCTTTCTGGGAAATGATTAAGACATCTAAGTATAGGTCAAAACCTTTTGAAGGCTGGGGTTAGGGTGTACATGATGCAAAAGTTTCACATTTGAGGGTTGGATTTGCCTCAATATTTGGTATATCATGTAATGGCTGCACCAGGTCAATAAAATGGATTCAAAGCAGATGTTCTGACACTAAAAAAAACTCTCATGCTTCCCAGTTTGAAAAAAAAATTAAGTGATATGCATTAATCTACACTGATAATGAAAGTAGTTTTAAATAGCCACAGCCCAAGCAGGAGACGGTTT
Source organism: Darwinula stevensoni (assembly GCA_905338385.1). Taxonomy (NCBI): domain Eukaryota; kingdom Metazoa; phylum Arthropoda; class Ostracoda; order Podocopida; family Darwinulidae; genus Darwinula; species Darwinula stevensoni. Next base: position 6,598 of record CAJPEV010002335.1, on the reverse strand, counting down.
AGTTTCAGAAAGCCAGCTTAGCTGAAACTTCATGACCGAACTTGGTTCTACAAGTATAAGACACTGTTATCAACTGATGAAACCTCATAAGTCATGGGATCCCCAGTTTGTCCCTTAGGTTCAAGCCAATCTAGTTTGGTCAATAGACACTACCATTTCTTAATCAAGATCCTTTTCTGTGAAGAATTAACAATGTCAATAAAAATCACAAAAGTCTAAAAAAACGACTAGTATATGCAAATATGGTGTGAGGAAGAAGGCTTTTGAAAGCAGTGAATAATCCATATAAATGGTATATTAACTATTAATATAATAGCAAAATTGACAGGGGCCAGCCAGAGATAGTTAAGTGCATACAACCCTTGATAAATTACACTTCTGCTAAAGTTAGGCTAGGCTAGGCTCAGTTAGGTCAGGTTGGTGTTTATGATAGAAGAAAGGAATTTAAACAGATATTCCATTCTTTATTCCATGTTTTCCGATGACTCCAAGAAACAAGAGAAAGAGAAGATTCCCAATTTCTGTAGTGGGTACGCTATTAAACATTGCCCCAGAATCCTCTCTAATATTCGTGTCAGGCCAAAACACTCTATTGACTTTCGGATGTTCGGTCCACCTATAAGATGGGCTTTTGCCTCTAAAAGGTCCCACACCTTTACAGTCTATGCCTAGAACTACTCCTGTACTTCAACATTAGCCCTTGATAGGTAACGATGCATCTTTCGCAGAAAAAAATTGCGGAAAATTGAGTACCATTCTATTATTGGGTCTATGACAGGTTCCATGCTACGCCAAGCACTCCATGTAGTAACTAATAGGCCTACTTAAACCAAACCTGCTGGATTACAGAGAGATTTCATCTGCCAGTTGAAGTTACCTTTTAAAATCTGCTCTTCACTCCCTTCACTATCTCCCATCAAGTACAAAACACACACTTCCTCCTTCGCCGCCATCTTGACTTCGCACATTCTAGTTACTCCAGCGATCTTCCACTCGGCTAAGTTCCGCTTCCTACTGCTTGCCAAGGTGCGACGTCATTACTGACGTAGCTGTGCTAAGCGAAAACTGCTTGAGGTGTCTTTTTCCGCAGCAGCTGCTAGCTGCTGCTAGCAGCTGGAGAAAAAGACACGCCCATGATGTCCTCCGTTTCTTCGCTTCACAATCGCCAGAGTTCTGGGTAAATGGCATCGAGCCGATGCCATTTACCCAGTTTCATTAACCATTTCAGTGGGACGTGGAACCTTAAGCCTATCTGGAGTTCCTCGAAACATGTCGCATAGCTCTGAGGAGAGAATATAATCCAAAAGCGTGGAAACCATGGCATGCGCCATCTTGTTACTTCGGGGATGTCCCATTACATACATATCCCACCATATTTATCAAAAATTCCTAACTACAGGTTTATTATCAACTCATCTCATGAACTCAGCACAAAAATATATCATGAAATGAAAGAAAAACGAGATCCAGACGCCAATACGAAGGTAGAAATATTCTTGAATTTGACAATCTCAACACGGTATCCGACAGTACTGGGAGACGGTAACGGTGAAAGCACTCTAAGCCTAATTGAACGACAGCTAACTACACTTTTTATGGTGAAACAGAACACCGCAAGCAAAAAAAGCCGAATTCTTAATTACAATGTCAACATATTTTTCATGGTTGATCTCTTTCCTACGAAAACTCTTCAGGAGCGCCTACCCAGGGGAGGAGAGAAAAAAAACTGAGTGAATTCATATCCTGCGAAAATGAGAATCAACGTTGTCCACCACCATGGGGGGAAGAGCTTCAAAGAAGGATTCCAAAAACCGCCCCCGCGTTACAAACCAAAAGAGATGTCAATCGATAGATCTTTGAGTAGATACAAATTGTCAATGGGCACAAAGCAGTCAGAGAGTATGATCATTGAGTCATAGATCATGAAAGTTCAAATCTTCGGTTGCTCTAATTACTTTGCAACGTTTGTTAATTTATTAAACCTGGTAATAAATGTAATTTCTTTATAAATTATAATAAACCTATTCATCGTTGAAAAATGGCCAACAAGAAGAATAACACGATACCATTCTCAAGCATATTCTCTTGTCCATCAACACATTAAAAACGAAGTAAACAGTTAAAGATAAGAAGTACCTTCATTAAAATGAATTCCTAAGAATAATCCAAATAATCGGCAGAGACTGCCTTGCATTTATACTTAAAAAATACTAAATGTATGTTACTAAACAACATTATTGATTACGTGAATGTGCGCGGTAGCAGCCATTACCAAATTTCAACCCATCTAGCGACCCAATTCAACCGTCTCGTATTCTTCTCTGAGAGCATCACCAGGAACGAAATTTGACATACTTCTTCCTCCCTTAAAATAAAATCACTCCCGCAAATTTGAATCTCCATCTTCCTGGGGCTGTGGAGATCACTAAATCTCGCTTTTGGGAGATATGAATTTCGTTCTGGTATTTTTTCCTCCCCCTCCCTGCATAGCAACTCCTGGTGAGTTTTTGGAGATGAGAGACCAGCCAAATGAAAGATATTGACTTGTAGGTGACGAAAGGTGTCCTTTTTGTTGTTTCCAGTGCACCATTTCTCAATGAAAAATGAAATTAGATGCAGTTAATTTAGGCTTACTGCGATGGCTCCAGTCCTGTGCTCCAGTGTTGCCGGATATCGTGCATTAGTTATCCGTGATTCATGACTTATTCGGCCTTAGTATTGTTGTCTGGATCTTCTCTTTTTATTGTAGGAGACGTTATTGTGTTGAATTCATGGGATAAGCTGAGACTGAAACGGTGATTTGCAGTGGCAGATCGATTTGGTAGAATACGGAGATGTCTCTTGTGGACATCCCTCTATTAACATGATGGCGGCCAGATTCCGTCACTCTTTCTGAAGGGACCTTTTCTGAACGAGTCGAGACGATTCTAGTATCTCTGAATAGGCCTAATGTTCCCCAACCGCATTGAAATAGTTCATGAAACTCGAAAAAGAGCTACACTCGGTCTAACGTTACACGTTCTCTATTAAATGTGTAATGAGAGACTGAATAGGCCTACAGTAGGCATAACGTTACACGTCCTCAACGAGGTGTCTCGAAGACCAGGGATCAATCCGCATAGGCCTAATTGGTCCGTAAGCCGTAAGCTTATTGAGTTTCTTTTGTACGAAACAAGTTTGGCCTTGCCTAATGTTAAATAGTTCTGTTGAGAAGGTGGCAGGGGGGCGGGCAGTGATGAGGCTGAGGTTGAGGTTGGGTTGAGATTGAAGAAAGTAAAACTTTTAAAATTAGTTTTCATATTCGTATATCTAAATACTTATTTCCAATAACCATTATTCATGTAAACCGTACAAGGGCAGCATTATCGTGTTATAACGAGATGTTAGCCCTTGTTAGATATAAAGTCTTATGTGCTAAAACATGCTTCATTGCAATAATGCTACCCATGGTATGTTTGATGTAATATCATATTTCATGACTTCTATCTAAATAAATTTGATAAGGAACATGGGGCTGCTTCCTCGTGATGGAGACGGCATGATCAACTCTCGACACTGTAGTCAAACAAAGCACTTAATCTACGTTTTAGTAGATCAAGAAAAATCCGGTGCTGAGATAATAATCGAGTACTATTGTCAGTGCAAAAATCGTTAGAGGACTGTAGGGTGCCATGCACATACCATGGCGGTTCTCCGGATTCATGGGTGTGGCAGGTTCCAACCCGAAATTCAAATGCCAGCAAAGTTGCAGAGCAACATCCGCGTAGTATTTGAGACCAGTGAGGACAAATCTACTGGGTTTTATTTTTAATAATAATAATAATAATAATGTGGAATCACTCAAACCGGTTGTAAATGAAGGTATGGTGGTTTCATTTATTTTTTTAAATATGGATGTCTTATATACTTGAATATGGTATCTTTGAATCCGTTTTATTGACTCTTTTTCAAGCATGTAACATTTTCTCTCGAAAATATTGGAGTTCAATACATTTTTACGCATTGCAAAATAATTAGAGCGACCCAGGATTGGAACGTTGATGGCTCAATGATCCCACTCTCCGACAGATTTGTGCAAATTGACAACTTTCATCTACTCATCAATATCTATCAGTTGACACCTGTTTTGTTTTGTAACGACCCCTCGTTACAACAGCAGTCCCATAGAAAGTTGGCATCCTCCTTTGCGGGAGCGATTCTGTGGTCAGAGAGGAAGTATGCCGAATTTTGTTCCTGTTGATGCTCTCAGAGAGGAATACAAGGAGGTTGAATTTTGCGGCGGGAAGGGGTTGAGGAAAGGTAATAGGCGCTACCGCGCCTAATGATAGGCAGCACATATTCAATACATATGGATGTTTAGAAACAGGAAGCATACAAGGGGCAACAAAAATTATCAATGGGCTGTGGGTTGTTCAGCACTGGCGTAGAACGTTGAGAGGACCTGTCATTAAACTCGTGAAATGCCGCATAATTATACATGCTCAGTCAAGGCTGATCAGAAGTTCGTGGATGTCTTCCATGGTTCAGCTAGTTGTTAACAAATGCTATGTCAAAGGTAGTGTTTTTTGTCCTCAGACTCTTTATTTTTATAGTGGGCTCCCTGGTGACCCTAACGGAACTCATCCTATGTGACTATTGTTGGTAATTCAAGGGTTAACGGGGCAGATAAGGCGACTGCATTCTCATACTTCAATTTATTGGATTTGATAATGCAGGAGGAAGGAGAAGATTCTATTGCTATACATTCATTTGAAATCGCTTCTGGTTTTCAGAATTTTGCCTAGGGTTCTCTAACTGACGTATGGACGAAACCTTCCATCTCTCAATCGTCTCTTCACAGTTCCTGCAATTGCCATTATGTGTGCATACTTGTACATAAGGAAATAAGATCACGGATCAATCGAACGGTATAGACTTTGTTTAGATCGCATTATGGAATTGAACAAAGCCAGCATTTGTATTTGATACCATTTCACGTAGACATTTGCTGGAACTCAAAGTAGTCGACACAGCTCTCAGGAAAACGATCATTTCATAGATACTGTCACAGTCCACAACAAGCTTCATCCGTCGGACGAGGTCCACTCTGCTTTCTTTCTCTTTGGCTGTGGATAAACGTTGTCCAGTCTTGTCGAATCGACGTTGGTTTTAGCCTGTTACTTGCATACACGAAGATTCAAGTGATGGGGTCGAAAGATGTTTAGGTTTTCCAAACAAATAATGAAAATTAAAGAATGATAAATGATAAAGTTAATAAAAGTCCAATGCGTTTCCGTCGCGAGTGTTGGACGTAAAATAAAAATAACTTTGGTGCAAAGTGATAGGAGACAACCGGATCTTACACCTTTGTCGGACCTTCTGCTATATCCAATTTTGTATGCAAGTTCACGGATGCATTCAGCCATTTTCATGTATACATTTGGATATCAAGTCAAGACTGCAGTCAACCTCATTGGCCTACTTAGATGTCAGATCACAAATAATTAAATTTACCGATTGCAATTATCGCCATGCCAAGTTTAATATTGGTGCGTCAGAATCAAAAGTGACATGCACATTAAATTTCGAACCTGACTCCATGGGAGGGCAAAGCTTTGTGATTACATCAAATTAAACGGGTCTGCTGAATGCTGGACTTTCGGATACGTTCATTCGGCATTAGCAGGATCAAATGAGGCAGAAACACTGGCTTTCCATTTTTACACAATGTCGCTCAATTCTAAACAAACTGTGGTGTTTGATTACGCAATCGAAGACCATATGTTATTTTTTTCAAAGGTCGTGTCGGTAAAGACATTATGTCTCAACTCCTATCGAGTTGGATACTCTTAACAGGTTGGACTGGCGTTAGCCATGAATTTCCATGATCAACACAGTCGCTCGATCACAATCGAAAATTCGATATATTTATCCAAAGGGTTCCGGGATGCAAATCGTGAGAATGAAGAATCGACATTTTCTCTCATTTTTTCCAGGGACCCATCTAGCATATTATTTATATTGTCTTTCACATAATTGACTTTTCATGTTCGAACTTCACTAGACAAACCTATGAGCTTTTCAAGGAAAGGCATACAGAGTTCTCCCCCTCCCTATTTCTTCTCCTAGATTCTGGCCTCCCCACTTCAATTTTTGTTAGAAGCCATTCCTAGTAGTCAGCGTAACTAATCGATGGTAGTTAGATTGAATGCATTATCAGCGGCGAATACTGTGCATGATGGAAGTAGAAGGAAGTACAAGGCAGTCACATGACACGGGCGCGAAATAAGGTTGTCACATTTCTCTTTCGTTATGTATTTGAATATGTTTTGGTCATATTTGATTGTCTTATTTCCAGATATAAATATAACTCGGAAAACCTGTGAGAGATCGAGTTCCTTCAAATGCAATTAAACTTTCGCAGAAATAAGTGGTTACGTGCCACGATTATTTTATAGCAAAGTTTACCCCAAATCAATATATTTATTACTAGCAGAGGTACCCGGCGTTGCCCGGGTGAATTTTGCCCCCGTCCTTTCCAATTTGCCTGCTCTATCCCTGCGCAGGGCTGGATTAACCCTTTCAATCGCAACGTCCAGTTTTCCAGACGACGTAATTC
>CAJPEV010002334.1:0-46318 GCA_905338385.1 Darwinula stevensoni | reverse complement strand
CTGTCAAAAAGCTAAAAGTAATAACGGGAGAAATCCAGGCGTGGTGGCGAGCGTGCCTGCACACTAGTCCTCACGCCTGAGTCATGGGTCACCTTCCCATGGCGTTCACAACAGCTTCTCCAGAGTATTGCACTCTGCCAGCCCTGGTGTTGGGAGGATCTCACCATGGCGGGCGGGAGGCATGTGGCGGTCCACCACTGACAGCAGGGCCCACCATACCATTAGTTCCTTTTATTATTTAAAAAAAAAAAATTTTCAACGACGAGAGAAAGAAGGGAGCCGATGACAGCTTTTGTACCTCGTATCCTTTCCGTTTATCGTCCACGGGCGATAAGCATTCACCCCTTCACCCTGCGGGATTAGACATTCCCGCCGTCCTGAACTTTCTCGCCCCTGCGAGATCAGACATTCCCGATCTCTTGAACCTCCTTATCCCTCGGGAGTAGACGTTCCCGATCCCCTGACACCTCTCGCCCCTCGGGATTAGATATTCCCGACGTCCTGAACCTTCTTATCCCTCGTGATTAGACATTCCCGATCCCCTTATCCCTTTCGTCTCACGGTGTACATATCGCGATCGTCATCTTCCAGGATCATTCATTATTGATTGATTGGCCGAGGACTATTATTTGTTAATAAACCCTGCTTTGTATCAGCCCTGACCTACAGTGTTGTGATTCCCACCACCAGTAGAGGAGAACGCTCGGAACCGTAACAATATCTATGTGAATTAAACCTAGATTTGAAAAGTTTTTTATGTGGCTTTTGCAATGACTCCTTGCCTCATAGAGATACGCAAGCAATACAATGCAACCAAAAAATTATCCAACATGAGAGATTTATTCCTCTAGCTATTTTATACAATTACTCTTCATATTAATATTTCCAGAATGTTAACATGAACCACAACCATTGAACGCACATCATCATCTTAGAGCAGGATTCATCCGATTATCATTCATCTAGCTTCAGCTCCTCACACTCATATTCTCTAAACATCAATCACTATGAACTGCAAAACTAAGAAAACAGGTTAGTTAATAATGACATTCTTAAATTAATATTCCAGAAGAGGGCATATCAGGGTTCACATTAACTTGCTATTGTTAATGACTCATTTTCTTGGAGGAACTCATATTTGCCAAACATCTAAGCCTGTGGGACTCATTGACAACCACCTGAATATGTTCCCACTGAGCTGAAGCTAAGCACTAGGACTCAAGACTTAATAAAGCTAGTGTGTACCCTGGATATGCACGGTCTAGTAAAGTGTACAGCAGTTACACTTCTAGTATGAATATATTGAGGATCTGTACACTGTCGTGGAATCAGTGAGCCTTTCAGGATTACTTAAATAGATAATGGAGAGCTCCAGTGACTGACTTTTAACTTCAGTTTGCCCGTTCAGCTATTCAGATTATAACTTTGCACATCAATATCAAGAGGAAAATTTGAAATACTCTAATGCTAGATGAATGAGCTAATAATTCCATTTATTCTGGACTGTCCATAAGTAAGTGATGGTTCCCTTCTCTTGAAAAATAGCATTTAAAATATTGCCGAGACAAATCATGCCCTAAAATAGGAAACTCCTTGAAGGATTGAATTGGAATTAAAGACTACTTCAAGCATCTGAAGTCCAATGGATCATTAAATATCAAAGTTGCCTAGATCTACATTACATATCATATGAGTAGAACAGTTTAACTCTCTAAGATAAAGATCACAGAAACTTTTAGGCCTATGAAAATCTTGCAAGTTTATATTACATACTTTCACATCTGAAGAGAGTTGACAGAATACAGGTTTCAAATAGGCTTAGACACAAGAATGGTGTACAAAAAAAATTACCCTGCTAGTGGTGTCTGCATAATTTTCAAATCAAATGACACATCTAACTGCCTCTAATTCTCCTTTATATTTACTTCCCAAGTTTTACAAAACTGGGTATTAAGTTGAACTTAATAGCAGAGAAACTGAATGTATCTGATGAAAAGCTACAAACTCAATAAGCCTTAATGGAAATAGGTGTCAATTTACATGCTGTAGACATTCAGCATGTATTTTCTACAAAAGCAGCATACTAGTTGAACATGTCATTAAATAACATACACCAATCAATTTCATTATTTTGATATTCATGTTCCTGAAGTCTCATGAGCAGCAATGGACCTCTCTAAAATGGAAATAGTTGAGTTATTGCACTTTCAAGAGCTCTGCCCCCCCCCCCTTTCTTTCTTTCTCTAAATACTTATACTCAAGAGAAAAAGTCCCATGTCAAATTGAGACATTAATGTAGCTCATTCTGAGTGTGGGCTCATTGGGCTACTGCCCAATTAAGGGACAGAGGACAACAAAAAAAGTTCAGGAAATGCAGAAGGGCAGTGAGTGAAGAGGTGGGCCAGTTCATTACACCATATACAGTTCAAAACCAGGGCTGGCTTGAATTACAAGTAGAGAGACACCAGATATTCTGCCACTATCCTGGCACTTTATGGGATGTCCAATCTGGTTGTACTGGATATCAAGTCTTGAGTAGAGGAATGGAGAATGATCATGACCAATCTTAATCTTGTATGAGAAAATAAATAAGAATGGGAATTGATGGGAGGCAAGTGACACTATTTCACAGGGAAGAGGCACGTTGACAAGAAACTCCTAGGCCCAAAGTAGCAAAAAAAAAAACTATGCATTTCCAGTGAAAGAAGCCTAGCCAGAATAGGAAACTCTAAGGCAACAACAACAAAAAATAGGAAAGGATGCACAAACTCATAAAATCTCTAACTTGCACATTTCACACAGTACCAGAAAGTTTTCCTGTTTTTCTCATGTCTTCAAACCAGTAGCTTACTTTTCCACCTACCTCAGGTTCTCAGCATTGAGGGTAACTGACATTCCAAGACATGCTTAACTAAGTCATCTAAATGACTAGGGATGGGTGTTTTGAAAACATTGATGAATCTGAAAAATTATTTTTCACCAACAAGTGTGGAGTAGGAGGATTTGCTGGCAGATTCTATTTCCTCTTATCGAGGTCAATGGGGGTGGGAGGGGTGCAGCCTTCTCTCATCCCATTCAATCAGGGCAGGATAGGCGGAGAAAGGGTGTGCTTTCCATCACCTCTCCTTACGATGGGGGGGGGGGGGGGGCAGGAAGGGAAGTTGCCTCCATTTAGTTTCACACCATTTAGATTGGTGCAGGGATGGCTTTCCAAGTGAATGAGAAGGCAAGAACCATCGTGATGGCAGATTAGAACAATAAATGCCTCCAACCACTTCAGGAATGACAGCAGCAGAATGAGAGGGAATCAACTCAAGTTGCATAAACCCTGATGAGGTACGGGTTGTGACAGGACTTCTTTACCTGTAGTGTATTAAACGTATGGAATGTGTCAAGTGACAATGAAGTGGCTGTACCTACCGTCACTGGCTTGAAGAAGAGGCTTGATGCCTTCCTTGACATTACAAAAAAAGGGAGCAGTGTGGAAATAAGCAACTCAACAGAAGGTGGCTATGTCCCACAAAAATATTTACCTCTCCAAGGGGTAGGCCCATCTAATGATAATAAATGCTCAACCTCAACCTAGGATGTCATGATGGTTTTCCTAAGATGTTATGAGGTTATTGGAGGTGTAACATCCACATTTCGTAACCAATCGCTCAGAAGCTTTTCCTTCAATTATAGACGGAATGCATGGGAAAGGAAAGAGGCAGGGTGGATTTGGGTACTGAAAATTTCAAGGTGGATGCGACTGTAAGAAGGTATTTACTATTATTAACAGTAGACATAGGTCTTTTGCCCTTTTGAAATGGTCATGAAATTAAGCACACCTGGTCAAGCTTCCTCATTTTATGTTGCTATATCTTTAAATAAAAGGGAGGAAGCTTGTTTGTCAATGTCATGGCAAATCACGACTTTCATAAGCAATATAGACATTGAGGGATTGGGATCTCCAAATTATGAACTTTTTTTTTTTTTAACATGGACTGGGACAAACACAGACTAGGACAAATGCCGCAAGTGGCAACACAGAGTAGAGAAAAGGGAATTCTATATTGGACATCCCTGAAGGCATTGCCCATTTTCCCATGCTTCCTGTCATAAAGTATCCTGTTTCACTGGCCAGGGAAAGTGGTGGCAACTTTGATGCTTCTTCGGCCATTTTAGACCCTCCATCGCTGCACATCAGGCCGCCAGGACTGATGTGGTGGGTGCTATTGAGGTGCATCAAGCCCCTATCTCTTATACAATGGAGCATAGAGTGGCCTATGCTTAAGCCCATGGGAGAGCAGGTAGTACCTGGAAGCAGCCGGGTGAACTGTTGGCCCAGAATACCACCTGCCACCGGTCAGAATCAAACCTGGACCTCCTGTGTGCACCCAGGCCCCTTATTCACTGAGCCAGGGTGACGCTGCAAATATTATGCACCTCACAGTAAAGTAGACACAATATTTCAATTTTAATGATTTATTGCTTTACCCAAAAATACAATACTGACAAAGAACATTAGAGAATTATACAGATGGGGGAGATTACCAAAACATTGTGTAAATGTGAATTTCATTGGCCAAAACACTGAAGATCCACAAAAAAGTGACATGAGAAGCACAGTAACACATGCCACTGCCTTCTCAATGCCTGATGATGATCTTGACCTTCCCAATAATCATGACCTGGAATTTGGACCTGAAGTCATCAGAGAAGCATAAGTTACCTCAGCTGGACCAAGGGGCACCTGGAAAAGAAGAACGTGAACATTAGAACATGTCCTAAAGACATCAGGTCAAAAACCAGACCTATATGTTTAACTCCACAGACAAGCTGGTTTATGAGTAAATCAAGGTTCATACTAGCTTTCTCAAATCTTGAGTCCTGGCACCTAGCTTCAGCTCAGAGGGAACATGTTCAAGTGGTTGTCAATGAGTCCCATGGACTCATGTTTTGCAAATTTGAGTCAGGTACTCACTATAGCGAGTTAAGGTACTAAGGGAAGATGAAAATCGACCCCCCTAGAATCCAATTCTGGCTTATAATTATTGTAGAGGACCCCAAGGGAGGGCCTTGAAGCCACTTTTTGGCACTCTCAGGTCAACCACCTGACCGTGGCGAATGGTCAAAGGTCACGATTTGCATGCGTCTCTTTGAAAGTCTGTATCTCCCCAACCCTTGGTTGCAGAAACCTCAAATTTGCGCCATTCTCCTCGCCACAGAACAAGTTAAATGATGAGCCCAAAAACGTGCTCGTCTCTCTGCTCCCTGAGACGTCGTGGCGCCATTTGTGAAAATTTGAGTTTCGCGAATTCGCTTCTTCCCTCGCTCATTCTCCGAAGAAACATTCAACAGACAGAATTTGATTCTAGGGGGGTCGATTTTCATCTTTCCTAAGTACCTTAATACGCCTGTTTATCCTAGTGTCAAGGTTATAGCAATTTCGTTTTCGTTAACTCGAGTCCCATACTCAGACTTAGTTTTAGCCTATTCGTGAATTCCAGGCTACGATTCAATATTCAGACTGACGCTTTCGAGCAGACCTACCTCGACGAGAGAGAAGCGAGACGCCAGGGATGCCCGAAGCGAAGTTCTTCGAGAAGGCCATCTTTGATTGTTTTCGAATTTCTCCCCCTGGTATTTTCTTGATATCACGAAGACACAGTTAACTATTATCTCACTTGTTTGGGCCAAGGGGCGGAAACTGGCGCTGGTGTCGCGGCACCTTTTGAAGCCATCTTTTTGGGGTCAAACGAGCCTGTAAAACCACGTGGCAGCCATGCCGGAGCATTTCTCTGATCCCAACCTCAGGAGTCGTGGTGGACGTCCGTGCGAAGTACAGCTTTCCGAGCACACTATTCACAAAGAAAGATAGGTATAAAAGTACAGGCCTATGGTTGTGCGTCCAATGGATGAGCCTAACTCTTCACTGACGTTACAGAGAACCTGGCCTAGGCCTTCTGTTCACATGGGATCATTGGGGTAGGCCAAGCATACCCGGTTTTCAATAGCCGATTGTAAGCTAGGCCTTTGATCGGCTTCATGTTTGGCCTATTTGCAAAGGGCCCAGGCAAAATCATGTCTATTGGACCTAGAGGTACTTCGGTCCACAGATCATTACCCTGCTCTTGCAAGCCTAATTTGAACGTTTTGATATTCCTTTCAATCAATATATATGCCTAAACCCACTTTTCTTAACTTCTTTGATTGAGCAAGATTCCTTTCGTTTTGATTGAAATTCGAATTAATTTGCCTAAAGTATCGTCAATATCAAAGGATTAGTGTATGCACAATTGAGCAGAAATTATGGGGAAAAGGAAAGGGAAGTTGTCTGTGGGCAAAATCTGGACTATAGTTCACAAGCCTGGATGCAGGTTTATAGTTTATTCACCAGTGTCAAGGTCACAGGAGAGAGGTGAATCCAAGAGTGAGTTGTAAAGAAAATTTAGCTGTTCAAAGAGAAAGAAATGGAAGAGGATGAATTAAGAAAAATTCAACATCCAAGCATTCCAAAGGTGCATTGCATGATGCCTTAGGTTATGTAGATGTTGAGATTTCTGATACCAAAAGTGAAGAAGATGATTTTAGGCGCTATTATAGTGTGAATACTTTTTTTTGATGCAATGAAAACTGTCACTTGTTCCATCAGGTAAATTACTCATCATAGCTATTGAAATTCTTAGGTAAACCATAAAGCCCTTTCAGGACTTTTTCATATCAGAATTCAAAGTTTACATTGCATGCATCAATAGCCAAAAAAAATAGATAGCTTAAGTGCATTGTGCAAATGTGTGCCTTTTGTAGGCAACATTGTTTTCAGATGATGCAGGAGTTTAAAGATCTTTGATTCAGGGAGAAAGACGTCTGACTTGACTATCAGCTCAATTTCTCTCTCTGAAAAAGGACAACGTAGAAAGTTTGTCTGATGGACTTGAAGCATTTCCATTTTGTTTATATGGAAACAATTCACTTATTGAGACTGAGTGCATGTGAAGATGTCTAGCTTGGGCTCCATTGTAGTTCAAAGTGTACACGTACTTGTTAAGTTTTGAAGAAACAGTGACTTTCATGGAGGGTGCAGTGGGATGGAGCAGCTCTTTGCAGCAGATTCTTGGAAACATTAAGAGGGGATGTGGAAAAGTTTTAGATACACCTCATGGATCTTGAAAGGTCTGCAAGCATGAGCTTCTATGGAAGCACATCCCTGATAACCTAACTATCACTCCATGATACCTGGTAAGTCAGGACTACGTCACTAATGTCCTCAAGACAAGATCATCCCCAGATCATCTCCCTACTCATATCCAAAGTAGTCATACACGGTCACTATACTAAAGTTGCATTGTCTCTCCTTTCTTATTCCTTGCATACATGGGCAAGATTTGTATGTTTAGCTAGGGTTGCAAGGGAGTCATCATCAGTGGTGCATCACCAATAAAATTACTTTTCTTGGCTGGTGATGCTGTTTTATTGACCCAGTTTAATAATGAGCTATACAGCATGATGAATCAATTCAACTTATTGTACTCCATAGTGCACCTTAAATATCAAGTGAAGGGGCCCCTTGAAACAGTTGGAGTGGAGTATCTGGATCTCTGCTTCTCAAGCAATGGGTGATATGCAAAAATATATAAACAATCGCAGCTCCAGGGCTTCCACAGTTGATGCAATTCTTTCTGAAGTGCTTCATCCAATGTTATTTCTTATTTGATTGTGTTCGCTTGCATTCAGATGGCGAGGTGTGCAGCTGTGAATTGTAATAACAGGTTTGGTGATCACAAGGAAACTGCACCAGGAGGCATCAAGAAGATCACCTTCCATAAGTATGTTGAAATTTGATTCACAACCTTGAGAAAATTTGTGCATGATTTATTGAAATAAAGTAAATTCAATACAAATTAAGGTGATGCTTGTTTTCATGTCTACCAATGCTTTCATATCTGGATGTTGAATTGCTTGATTTTACAAGTCCTTTGACATTATCACAACCAGCAGCATAGCATGGCATGATAAAGGGGGGTACTGAGCAGTAGTTGAACAAGGTATTAACCCTGCAAAAAAAGCTGGCAGGTTTCCCAAGAATAATGAAACCAGGAAGAAGTGGCTGGTTGCAATGAGGAGAGAAGGATTCACACCTCTGGCAACAGGCACACTATGCAGGAAACAGGTGTACAAGTTTGTCAATGCCTTTTTTCTTTGGACAATGAAGTCCATAGAGGATCACAAGGGGGCACACCTTGACTTGTACATCCATAATGTTGTTGAATATATTGCAGGCTATGTTGCTAGAGCAGCGCTAAAGCAAGTCCCATGCTGTGCTTGTGGCAATGCCCTGTTTGCATCAACTTCCTGTGCAACATCTCTTGTGAACAGAAAATCCCATGGGGGGCTAAAAGTGCCATCAGCTGGTGTTTTAAAAGTTTCTAAAATGTGTGAGCTTGCCATCCGCTGTGTTCTTCCAGTGGGTGCATCATCATCACCTAGAGTCCTCCAGAAAATTGTTCACCAGGTGCAACAGAATCTCACAATGGAGAATCTGTTCCCAGACTTGATATCTCATTTCATGGACTGCAGTCCTGATGACAGTCACCTTCTCAATCTTGTTAAATGCATTCTTCAATGTTATTCCAAAGTCAGAATGGGGCACATTGGGAAACAAGCTAATGCTGACATTCAGAGTACCTCTGTCAGAAGGAAACTCACCAAATCAATTCTTTTTTACTACCAGTGAACCAAAACCTGCATGCTTCATTTCAATATTTTCTTCCTGCAATGAAGCAGAAAATGTTTCAATGGTTCATAATGAAATGATATGGATCAAGGTTTTTCACCAGATCATATTGAACTTCGGAGCCAACAGAAGAATGGGAGAAAACAATTACACTGCCTTATAGTTCACGGAGACGCTCTTGATTCATCATGAGATCAAATAAAACATCACTTTTAAAAAACTAGGCCAGGCTTTCGGAAGTAGGTACAACACATCCTCCAGGCACACTCGGGTCCTTCTCGTGTCTTCTGAACTTGATATCATATCTCAGTAGTAACATTTCCAGATTTAGACTAATCAACGTTTCAAGAGATTTCTTAGCAGAGTCATAAGAGTCATGAGACGGCGAGAGTCATAAGACGGGATTTGCCCACATGGCTGTGTCCCCTCCAGGTCTATTTACACTATGATTGGAAAGTGTGATTGCACCCTTTGCAACCCTGGCTTTTTGGAGGAGGTACCACAGGTGTACTCGGAAGTAGGTACAACACATCCTCCAGGCACACTCGGGTCCTTCTCGTGTCTTCTGAACTTGATATCATATCTCAGTAGTAACATTTCCAGATTTAGACTAATCAACGTTTCAAGAGATTTCTTAGCTGCGAAATCGTAATTGTCTTCACTGGGGAAGGTCCACAGCACGGATTTCCAATATGGCGGGTCGCTCTCAGTATTCTGCCCTAAACGGGTGTACCGACACAGGGGAGGTCCAGATAAATGTGATACTAACCTTTCACACTAACGTGGGAAACGTTGGGACCGAAAAACCTCCTCCATGGTGTCCACATGTTATTCCTCTATTATAGTTATACTTGGAGTTGGTTAAAACATTTCACAAGAAAATAAAAATGAAAAAAACCAATACCATGGCAACTGCTGTATGGCCCTTAACAGAAAGTAACTGTACTATATGATGCTTACCTTATGCTTCTCTCAGTTGCACACCTGATTGGCAAGAAAGGGGTCATCAAGTAAGTCCTCAATGGATAGCCACAATCACCCAATAGGTATCCAGAAATGTTTCCACAAGATAGCTCCCAAAAACTGTTTTTTTTTTTTAAATTCAAGAGTCATGGGCACGC
Organism: Darwinula stevensoni; assembly: GCA_905338385.1. NCBI lineage: Eukaryota > Metazoa > Arthropoda > Ostracoda > Podocopida > Darwinulidae > Darwinula > Darwinula stevensoni. Next base: position 36,478 of record CAJPEV010002334.1, on the reverse strand, counting down.
CCTGGCCAACATGCAGCATATCTGGTAAACAGCATGTTGTGGTCAACAATGGCTTGCACATTCACCCTTACCATGGGAAAGGACAATCACGTACGACCAAGTAGTTGCGAACCCCGATGTTAGGCCTGCACCCACCTTAGATATCGGGACTAATATAGACTTTAATATAAACTTTTAGAGCACTTTCGGTGGCTTGACGTTCCTCAGCTCATTTTCCCCCACAGGAAAAAGAATGTAATTGCCCATATTGTGCCAAACAGCACTGGCAACCTGGTGGAATGTGCGAGAAACAGTAGATTTGTGCACTCAGGCATCATCCCCAGCAAGATTCAGAAATGTCCCACTTGCACAAAAACGCAAAGCAAAGCACACTTGGACCTGTGGATGCAACACATGAGCCCCATGATTTGGTGGATTCTATTGCTCAGCCAGCAAATCAGTCAATTTGAAATTTCTTCCCTGTGACTGTATCTTTCATGAAGTTCCAAATCACTTAAATGTTCCAACGGATCAAACCTTTCCCAGAATACCTTTCTTGAAGTTATTCTAGCAGAATTTCCCTACATTGAACACTCAGTTATTTCCATCTCATTGAATGAAGATAGAGGTGATAGATCAATTGAATAATCTATTCATTCCTGTGGGGTGGATTCAAAATCAGAGTCATCTCTTTCCATGTTGTAGAGAGCAAGCTAAGAAGACAAGTTTTGCTTTCCAAGATGAAGATGATGGAGATGAAGATGAAGCTGAAACCTAGATGAACACCTGAGCTATTAATCTGGCATTTCACAAATGTTTCTCTACCCTCCTCCNGCCTTTTTTCTTTGGACAATGAAGTCCATAGAGGATCACAAGGGGGCACACCTTGACTTGTACATCCATAATGTTGTTGAATATATTGCAGGCTATGTTGCTAGAGCAGCGCTAAAGCAAGTCCCATGCTGTGCTTGTGGCAATGCCCTGTTTGCATCAACTTCCTGTGCAACATCTCTTGTGAACAGAAAATCCCATGGGGGGCTAAAAGTGCCATCAGCTGGTGTTTTAAAAGTTTCTAAAATGTGTGAGCTTGCCATCCGCTGTGTTCTTCCAGTGGGTGCATCATCATCACCTAGAGTCCTCCAGAAAATTGTTCACCAGGTGCAACAGAATCTCACAATGGAGAATCTGTTCCCAGACTTGATATCTCATTTCATGGACTGCAGTCCTGATGACAGTCACCTTCTCAATCTTGTTAAATGCATTCTTCAGTGTTATTCCAAAGTCAGAATGGGGCACATTGGGAAACAAGCTAATGCTGACATTCAGAGTACCTCTGTCAGAAGGAAACTCACCAAATCAATTCTTTTTTACTACCAGTGAACCAAAACCTGCATGCTTCATTTCAATATTTTCTTCCTGCAATGAAGCAGAAAATGTTTCAATGGTTCATAATGAAATGATATGGATCAAGGTTTTTCACCAGATCATATTGAACTTCGGAGCCAACAGAAGAATGGGAGAAAACAATTACACTGCCTTATAGTTCACAGGGACGCTCTTGATTCATCATGAGATCAAATAAAACATCACTTTTAAAAAACTAGGCCAGGCTTTCGGAAGTAGGTACAACACATCCTCCAGGCACACTCGGGTCCTTCTCGTGTCTTCTGAACTTGATATCATATCTCAGTAGTAACATTTCCAGATTTAGACTAATCAACGTTTCAAGAGATTTCTTAGCTGCGAAATCGTAATTGTCTTCACTGGGGAAGGTCCACAGCACGGATTTCCAATATGGCGGGTGCGAGAGTCATAAGACGGGATTTGCCCACATGGCTGTGTCCCCTCCAGGTCTATTTACACTATGATTGGAAAGTGTGATTGCACCCTTTGCAACCCTGGCTTTTTGGAGGAGGTACCACAGGTGTACTTATTCCTCTATTATAGTTATACTTGGAGTTGGTTAAAACATTTCCCAAGAAAATAAAAATGAAAAAAACCAATACCATGGCAACTGCTGTATGGCCCTTAACAGAAAGTAACTGTACTATGTGATGCTTACCTTATGCTTCTCTCAGTTGCACACCTGATTGGCAAGAAAGGGGTCATCAAGTAAGTCCTCAATGGATAGCCACAATCACCCAATAGGTATCCAGAAATGTTTCCACAAGATAGCTCCCAAAAACTGTGTTTTTTTTTTAAATTCAAGAGTCATGGGCACGCCCTGGCCAACATGCAGCATAGCTGGTAAACAGCATGTTGTGGTCAACAATGGCTTGCACATTCAGGGAATGGTACCCTTTCCTGTTAGTGCATGCTGGTTCATCAACGCTTGGGGCTACAATCCGGACGTGGGTGGAATCTATAGCCCTGATTATATCTGAAATTATATTTGAAAATCTCGTGAAAGCCACACTTGACGTTCCTCAGCTCATTTTCCCCCACAGGAAAAAAAATGTAATGGCCCATATTGTGCCAAACAGCGCTGGCAGCCTGGTGGAATGTGCGAGAAACAGTAGATTTGTGCACTCAGACATCATCCCCAGCAAGATTCAGAAATGTCCCACTTGCACAAAAGCGCAAAGCAAGGCACACTTGGACCTGTGGATGCAACGCATGAGCCCCATGATTTGGTGGATTCTACTGCTCAGCCAGCAAATCAGTCAATTTGAAATTTCTTCCCTGTCAAGACTGTATCTTTCATGAAGTTCCAAATCACTTAAATGTTCCAACGGATCAAACCTTTCCCAGAATACCTTTCTTGAAGTTATTCTAGCAGAATTTCCCTACATTGAACACTCAATTATTTCCATCTCATTGAATGAAGATAGAGGTGATAGATCAATTGAATGATCTATTCATTCCTGTGGGGTGGATTCAAAATCAGAGTCATCTCTTTCCATGTTGCAGTGAGCAAGCTAAGAAGACAAGTTTTGCTTTCCAAGATGAAGATGATGGAGATGAAGATGAAGCTGAAACCTAGATGAACACCTGAGCTATTAATCTGGCATTTCACAAATGTTTCTCTACCCTCCTGGATACCCTACTTTTAACTGTCCTACGTACACATATACGGAGACTATTGGGTCTTCAGTGTTCACTAGTGGGAAGGTCAAACAATTACCAACGTCAAAGGTTTTACTTTATTAAGTTACCAAACTTATTCAGATTATTTCAGGAAATAAAAGGCATTGCACCTCTTTCATGGTTCCAAACCAAATGAGAATAGCATACTGTGTTCTTAGAATATGGACCAGCAGTGGAAGTTTACCAGAAATTACCGACAAAACCATATCTTTGTGGAAAGGCATATGAGCTGGCAAGATAGAGTCAACAGATACTTTCATGAAAGAGGCCGAAACTAATCAAAGCTAATCACCACCATTGATTTATGTATTGCTAGTCACTATCAAATGACCTAGCACTCTTAGAGGATTTAGTGCCAAGGCACAGGCTTCCAATTTTGCTTCATGACATCCAAATGACCAGACCAGATCCATTGTTCTCACTTTTAATGCTTGCATTTTATCCTATGGCAATTTGTCATCCCAAACGATCCTGAGCTCAGCTCTACAAGATCAGCTTCAGCTTTTTGTGTCCTTTAACATTGGAAAGAAAAGTAACTTAAGCTGGTAATTCCAAAGAATGCCCACACTTACAGGCATGAGATTTTCCATGAAATGAGGGTAGTTTGACTAAATTAGGCAACTTTTTCATTATGAGATTCTCCGTTATTACCCATTTCATCGTTATATTCAAGAAAACTGGGTAAGAGGACCTCATTCTTTTTATATATGGATTGGTGGTTCCAATAGCAGTCAAATCTGCAAGGCATGACTCTGCAGTTGATGCAAAGATTTTTCCTGTGTGGGCTTCTCCAAAACTTCAGTTTTACAGGGGCCAGAACAAAATTTGTACTTGTATTCCAAAAAATAAAGATTATATATCTCCAATTTCTTTTACCAATACCAGATTACTGGTCTGCAGGAATTGTCTCTAGACAATTGTTGCTTGTGGTATGCTTCTGGGGTATACATGAGGTACATCATGTTGGTAAGACAGGCTTTGCTTTCCAAGATGAACACCTGATCTCACAATGTTTCTCTACCCTCCTCTGGAATTGAAATTGAAAGGATATAAGAATATATTCTGATAAGAACACTCTAACATGGAAGTCACCAGCAATTGTCCTTCCAGTTTCCAAAATGAAAGATTTCAATGGTATTCATTCAGCATGATTCCAAGTGCTGGAGAAAGAGAGCCTGATTGTGGAAGTCTATTTATTAACCTTCATGATTTTTTGTATCTACAATGATTTTTGTATCTTTTCCTCTTTGTATCTTGTAGTTAATAAATTAATGTCTTAAATACTTTTTGAATTTTTTCCCCAATGGATTAAATAAAAAATCCAAATACGAACATTTCCATTTCCAGGCAATGTTTTTCACACTTTCACTTTGTGATCACTTCACTCTGATGCCATATACCACCGTATGGTGGGTCCAGAAATGGGTCCATAAATGGGTCCAGAAGGACTCATTTGGGTATACCCCAATGGGGTTTGGGGTTATACCCCATTGGGTATAACCCCAAACCCACACACCCCAAATCCAGGCATCAAAATCCACTTTGGTTGGTGAAAACACGACAAGGAAATATTTGCTCCTTTTTTTGTCTTCTCTTGTCCAGAAGAAGTCCATTGTCCAATCTTCATCCAAATCAGCAGATGTCTGAGGAGGATATACATTGGATGTCCAAGTGTCCATAAGCGTATGTGCAATAGATTTATTTTGGATCAAAATGGCTACTTGGGGTGCCACTGTATTTTGTGCTTTGGAGAAACTAAGCACTTCAGTTTGTAATGTTTTAACAGGCATTCCAGTTTCTATATTTGATGAGAAATTGCAGTCTGATGTGATGGGAGGATTCAGGCATCCGCTGAATCTGCATCTGTAGTTCTAGCTGACAATTGGTGAGCTATGCCTCCACTTAAACTGACATTTGGCCCTCTAAAAATCAATGTGGACCTTCCCTACCTTTCATACGTCTCTGAATGGTCCCACTTCACTGCAAATATGTCTTTCATGATGCTAAATTTTCACCTGATTGGATGCTAGGTAATGAAATACCTTCTCACAGTTTGGGCAGACTAGGTCTTCTGGCTTCATTTCTCGTAGTCTTTCCCTTGCAGCTGTTACTCTCTTTTTTTCTGGGTTTCTTAGGGGTTCCTCTCACTGGTTGAACACAAAGTTCAGGGAGACATCGAAACCTGGTTAAGGAATGTCCTCTCCCCCTCACTCACCTCTCCCTGTCCCTGTGCTCAGCTTGCCCCCTATCTTTTCCCCTTGCCTATCCCCTCTGGCTATGGTTTCGAACCCTGGTCCTCTGTCGTTCAAGCTGAGCTCGCTCCCAAATTCACCAATAACTCCAACAGATCTAGCCTTTTTACGATGTGCTTTTTTTAAATATTAATTTGACCTTCAATCCCCAATGTTCTGAACTCTGTCGAAATGACTTCAGCAAATTTAGATTTAGCAACATGTGCTGCAACTCCAGTATATCTGGAGCTCAGGATCTACAACAGATATTAAAGAATGGTTCAATAAACTAAGTCACTGGCCTTGAGAGAGGTTGGAGGATATGCATCTGACTGTATACTCATGTATATTTATATGTAGAAATATGTGCACATAAATGAATACCATATAGCATAAACAGAATATGCAGATCTCTTTGAATTCATAAATTCTTCGACATCCACTTAATTTCTTTTAGCTGTAAAAACCAGCAAGTAAATATACAAGGAAACTGAAATTTGCACCTGAATTCCTTATTAATAATCAGAATTGTCCTAATCTCTTTATCTTGAAGTTTTCATTCCGCAGTTTAAGGTCATATTTTATGGAAGACCCAAATGAATATGAATTATGCCTACAATGATCATACCATGTTGTAAATGGCATGAGCATAATTGAAATATATTTTCATTCATTCAGTCACTCATTTCATTTAGCTATCCCACCATTGCCACTTGTTGAAGTTGTGGTTCAAGCAAGCAGAAGAGAATCTTTTTGTGCCCCTGATCCTATATAATTAGTGCAAGCTCAGCAGGTGGGGTGTTGGGCCTCTACTGTCAAGACAATTTGTAACAAAGTCATTCCACCTATTACATTGTCTGCAGACTGGTCTTCTGATGGTTATATTGGACTGAAATGCTCCTCTTAGGGAGTCTTTCAGGAACCATGCTACAGACATGTCCAGTGCATTGGACTAGAAAACCCTCAACTCAGACCCAAGATTTCTGGTGGATAGCATTATTCCATATCCTATCACCACATAAATCAAGCCAAGTGATCCGAGCTCAATGATATGATTCTTCATGATACCTTTCCCATAACCACCTTATTCATTGTGATTACATTGGTTTCATCTGTAGGTGAGTCAGAGGGTGTGAGGGTGTCAAAAGACCTAGTGTTTCAAAATCTTGAGAAGTTTTGCAACCACTGCAAAATCCCTGCAAAACTGCAGAAACCATAGATGTGTGATTGTCAATCTGATATCTGCAGCATCTGTCATATGAGAACTCAAGTTTGAGAATTAAATTTCTCCAACTTTTCCATGGCAACCTGCATGACATGTGGCAAAAAATGTTTAGGATTCATCGATGGAGCCACAACCGAATTCTGAAGCCAAGGAGTCTCACTCCAGTTGTGATGCATTCAAATTGAACTAAATTAATGTGCTCTGAAGTTCCTATCAAAACTTGACAAAAAAAGAGCACCATAATCAGAAAGCATCTGTATCATGACACCACAGATGCTGACCAACTCTAGGTGCATGCTGCAACAATAAATAGATATGACTTTCTGAAGAGGATTCCATTTTTTATTAATTCAGGCTCTCTCCCACATATTAGGCATTCTCATTTTTTTAAGATTAACATACACTATTTTTTTAAAGTGAAATTAGCAGTACTGCTAACTACCTCCATATATCACTGATGGTGATGCAAACAGGTCAAAGTAACTGCAAAGAAAAAAGTCCTGCATAAAATTTCAAATTCAAACAAAATATATCACAGAGGTTGAAATCTTGTTTCGTGAAGCACATATGTAAAATGGCAAGATGATTGATGTTGGTCAGAACTGATGTGTGGCTGGCAAAATGAATGTTGAAGACATGAAGAGCACAGTTGCATGGTTGCATGAAATGGATGAAGAGGTGGAGAAGGTAGCTGATGAGTAGCAGAAGATGGAAGCAGAGGATGGAACTCAAATGACTGCTTCCTCCAAGGAGACAATGATACTTCAAAACTATGCAAAGATTCATCATCATCTTCATTATTCAATAAGACTGTCTACTTTGTGGTTTGAGTGGATTCTTGGATCTCTCCATTATCCAACTCCAATTTGGAGGGCCAGTCTAGATCAGAATTATTCTCAGCTTTTTTTTAAATACCTTTCTTGCTTTTCATAAGCACCTGCATCAATGAAGGTAGCAGTGAAAAAATTCTATATTATAGCTGGAAATATCCATCTCTATGGCATCTCTATTTTTGTTATAAATAGGTATACTCACCTAAGATTTGAAGCACTCTGCAGGGAAACTGTGGCCAAGGACCAGACTTCAAGGATTGCTGTATCAGTCTTGTTCAATTTTTTGCCCTTGGCCAACATTTTCATCTGTCAGCCAAGAAATGGGAACAGTGGCAGTGGCTTCCTCTTCATCAAACACTATGACACCCCATATTCTACACAGATAGTAGGTTCCAATNGAACTAAGAACTAACTCAAAGATACAACCAGGAGTAATACCATTTGGTGACCCTGAGTTACCAAATCTCAAATGTCAACAATACAATTTGATATGGAATTTTTATATTTCAAATTAAATCTTGGGGCTACCTACAGAGATTCAGGAAAAGATTATATAAGACTTCACTTTCCACTAAAATGTGTGACTCAAATTCAAATTTGATGAACTTCTGAGTTCAGTTTACTAACTATGACTCCACATTAACTGCTCCTTTAAGAGCCTTGAATTGATATGGGGATTCCAATATGACCAGCTCCAATTTCAATAACAAGATTTAATACTTCATTTTGGGTACTGCAAGTCATTTCATTATTTAAGTCTATCTTTTACATGAATTTTCTATTCAAATTGTTTCAGAACACTATTGTTTCAGAATCAATCAGCAAACTATGATCAGTTGCCACCATGGGCATAAACAACACCCTCTTAATTTTTCAAAGGGAGGAATCACCTCCCACTTCCTCTACATATTGGCACAGCACCTTTCTGCCTCTCCCCATTGGTTGACGCAGTCATCAGAGAGGCAGCACCACAATTGCCATTTCTTAACAATGGCTTCGGGATAATATTTAAAGCCAGATTTCAAAAGTACACACAAAAAGAGGCATTCAATGAAGAAGTTTATTTGGACAATAAGACAGAACATCAAAAACCATAAAATAACTGATCGGCTTTCTGCAATTGCAACAGAGGTGGAGGCACAGGGGAGTGCTCAAGCTGTTTGAATAAGCTTGTCTGCCACTGACTTGCATATACACAAATTATAACTGAATCATATCAACTGAGTCAGGATACAAATTCCTGGAGTAGTTCAGCAGTGAATCATACAGCCGCCAGGATCACTATCAAGAACCACTTGCAACATTTAGTATTTCAACCTATTTGCAACAATGCAGGTAGATTTTCTTCATAGAATATTTGGAATGACATACTCCCTTGCTTAGCAACATGGTTTTGAAGGGCTCAAAATGAAAGAAGATATAAGATATGCCCAAAAGATTCCCGGACTCGCATTCAACTGCACTTTCCAAGAGTAACATCTCCTTTGAATTTGGGCACTGATTCTACTGTTTATATCAGCTCTCACCAACAAAACAAATACTTGACTTTCAGAATCTGGTACGTCCATGTGACATGTCACAATGGCAAAAGTCTCAAGGTATGAGACACTTGGCACAGCTAGGAATATGCCTAAATAAGCTGCACCTTGTTTTCTGTCCAACTTGTCAATCTTAGTTCCATTCCTTCAGAAAAAAGAATTATTGTCTTATGGCAGTCATAGTGGTAACATTTTAATGATCAATGCAGATGTCAATTTTAGTCTTACTCTTTTGGAATTCAACCTCATTTTTTATTCTCTTCCTTTTCTCCAACTATGGTATACTCATTCCATTATACATGATGGAAGAGGGTGGTACCATGACATAGGAACTGTAGGGGACTGTGTGGTCATAGGGTGGTCCGAATCCAAGGTGCAAGGGTAGCCAGAAGGTAATCAGGAAGGTATCAGGAAAAGTATCAGAAAGGTTGCGATGTTCAGAGAGGTTCATAAGAGAGACCTCTGTGATTGGCAGCAGAAAACCCATTTAATAGTTATTGACTGACTCCAAGGTGTAGACTCCTTTGAATTACTTAGGACTCCAGCTTTATATAAAATGGTGCATAATTGGACACTACACACAGTTTATTATACAAGAAAACAGCAGGGCTGCCCAGAGGGAGGCAATTGGGGCAATCTGCCCTGGGCCCCTCGTATCAAGGGGTCCCAAGGGGAGCCTCCAAAGGGCCTCAAGGAGGTCCCCAAGGGGTCTCCAGTTTAGTTTTGCCCCAGGCCCCAGGAAACCTCTGGGCAGCCCTGGAAAACAGCAGGGGTATGTGAATGAGGTTAGTAACAAAGAACAGCCTCACACTGATTGGGGACCTCAGGGTGGTCCTCATCCCAGTTGTCTGGCGGGGGACCACTGTCACCATGGTTCCTCAATAGTCTGCACTGTCCTGTGCAGTAGATGCGTGCAGGCTTGGCACGGCTTCACGCGCACCGTCTGTGCTACACTCATGATGGCTCTCAACTCACTCCCGAGGAAGTGCATGGGGAAAGAGGGACGTAGGCTCTTACATGAGCGTAGATGGGAGGAGGTTTTTCTCTCCGTAATTACATCATTCCCTGCAAGGCTCGTGGAGGACTCCACAGAACCTTCAAGTGATCAGCCACAAGGGACTGAATTTCATGCTTGATATGAGGGAAATTTGTGATATATGAAGTTCTTGGAAGAGATCTGCAGATATTACATCTCATGATAGGAGGCTCATGGATCTAGGTTATGTCAACAAACACTCTGGTTTTTTCCTCCCATATGGAGTCCTCGTGAGGTACTCATCAATATGAACAACTGTACAGCACTTGTCACCTGTCCTAGCTCACTGTCATCTTGTGTAGTCTTTCATCATGAGTTCACAAGAAAAGGGGTATAAGTGCCCAAAGACTTTTTCCCATATTCATGCTCATATACTCCTTTAGGACACAAACACAACAAAAGAGTGAGCGTGAGAGTTCACTTGTGACTGAACACAACATGCAGAGTCTGAGACGACGGTGAGCGCACACCATGCCCGCTCAAGCCAGCTCCCACTCAAACTGTATATCTGTGAACTACACTTTCCGAATTTTTGGTAGTAAATTGCGAATCATATAAAAAGAACCCTTGTAAAGTGAGGGAAAGGTGTATTGCCACATGTCTGCCTGAATGTGACATAGTTCTGTCTCTCTGGGCCCTTAGGGCCATTCTGCCCATGTGAATCTTCATCTTGAAGCACATTTAATTAATTATGGGTACAGTGAGAAAACTTTGCACGCTGTTGATGTCTGTTTGTTCTCACACCTGGTATTTCCTCCACTGGTTAAAATACTGCACTTTGTAACTCTTTCCAATACATATTCATTGCAAACATCATGACAAAGAATGATCAAGAAGGAATCAACTGAGATATAAGCAAAGACTTTTAAATATAATGCAGGACAGGAATGAAGTCAGGTGGGGAAAATATCACAGAGGAAATAAACAGATCCAATCTTTGGCATACATCCTGAAGAAGTCAGAGTGCGAGGAAGAATCGATGTGAATGAAGCCAGACGGCAACAAGGATCCAAAAGATCGTTCCCCAGAGGTTCATAAAGAGGCGAGCAAGGTGACTCTCGGGCAATGGACCAAACTGGACCGGGAAGGTCTTTTCCAGCAGCTCGTGCCCCACATAGAGGAGAATCGCGTTCATTCCTGACAATAGAAGACACAACCTAATACTTAACAAAGATAATGCTAGCCTCATGTACAAACCTTTTGACTCAAATTCTGACAGAAACTGAGCAACCCATACCAAGCAACTCCTACATTCTCATCCTGCCACATCAGAGATTTTCATTTTGCTTTAATATCTGTATATTCAGGGAGCATGAACATTTTTTTACATACAGAGTACACTTGCCTCATAATTCCAGGGGCTATGAATTCATGCCAGAGGCCAAATGCACATACAAGGTTTGCAAACGAGGCTGACTAGAGCCTTTGTAGTACTGAATGAACTAGCCCACAAATTTGATGCTGAACTCACCGACATGAGAGAAGGGTGCACCACGCCACCACTGCTGGATGTCAACGATCCAGTGGAGGAGTGCAAGGATGAAGAAAGAAGTTCCTGCAGTAACCAGTGTGTAAGAAAGTGACCAGAGGTTTTTGTTCAGGGGAATCACGCCACCATTTTGTGATGCTTCACAGAGGCCTAGACCCACCATTCCCTGTCAACAGAGAACAGGCTCAAGTTGCACTTTGAATCTTTTATCTGTGAAGGGACCAATCTTTCCACCATCAAGACCAATTCTTCGAGGGAGAACCTTTGAAATGAAACCATAGGCTTGGATATGAAGAAGACATTGTAAATCTTTTGCAGCTTCCTCCTACTTAAGAGTTTCCTGGGATTGAGTATAAGCAATATAAGAAAAAACTGTTTCATATCTGCATCTTTACATGCAGAATGAACAGGACCCAGTGAAGTGTTCAACTTCCCACAAATCTACCAAACAATTTAATAGTCTTGAAAGAAACCATAAAGCAGATGAATAAACTATAACTGCAAATGCAAGTAGTAAAGCATTGCATTAATTGTTTTTGTAACTCCAGCACACAAACATGAAGGGATTGATGGAAAAGGATGCATGAAAGAATGCTTACAGTGAGGAAACCAAGGATGAGCCACATAAGGATGTGCAGCCTTGCAACAGGATGTGTGACCACAATAAGTCCTGCCACCACTCCCAAGTAGACTAAAACGATTGAATTCAATGTCCCCACCAGACCTGTACAAGGAAAGAGTAGAGTTCCTCCATCATCTCTCCAAATCTAAACCTACAACTCTGATTACCTGCACCTCTCATGGACCAACATCGTCCTTAAATAAACTTTTCTTTCCTTTTTCCTTTGGAAGGAAACCTAGCATATTTTTCACTTTGGGCCTGCATACCTTCAGGGTCAAAGGGGATGTTGGTGTTATAGAGGCTTTTGGGGGTGGCATGCTGATAGATGTGGGACTCCCCAAACACAAGTCGATCCACATATCCGATGGCTCCTCCTGTACAATTCCAGAATCCCCCACCGTCATGCATCCCACCAGGTCCCAGGTAACCTCTGAATAAATATTCACAAATGTATCATTTTGCTGTGCAAGAAATAAATTCCTCTATTTCACCAATTTTTTCACTTCATTTTCATGAGTTGGTTTCGAGGCTAAGTTAATACAGCCCAATCATTATGTCTTCCTTGATTTATGTTAATAGCCAGGATTAGTTGACTATTGGTTGACCAGCTGTCTGCTTATTGTGATAACAAAAAAAGTCAAAATCAACTGAATATGCCTGATACCAAGTCAACAGGATCGCAATCATCAGTTCTCGGTTTCCCTGCTCTCTATGGAATGATTACATAATGATAAGAAACAACTACCTCCTCAAATTGTCAAAATCTGCCAAGTGACAAGGTAGTTATAACCACTATATTTATATTTTGTTTCACAGACCTATGAAGGTTACACTGACAGGTATTCTCTGAATCAGTGCTTCTCAACCGTTTTTAGTTCACAGCACACTTTCGAGCTAGCTCAAGCCTCATACCGAACCAAATTTCACAATGTCAATGTGAATAATATTGTCATCATCCACTAGTCTATTCGACCGATGATCATCGGTCATAGCTTCAGGAGGATAAAACACAGTGATGTTATTTTTTTACCTATAATTCTGAAAATACTGCAGCACCAGTTGCAAAGCACTGCTCTGAATGATGGAAGACAATTTGAAGACACCAAATACCAAAAACCACATACATTTGATTAACTTTGAGAACATCACATGATTTTGATTTCATATCACATGTGTAACTAGTCTAAACCTTTCAACTCCATGGAGTGTCAAATAGAATTTGTGGCAATCACACCTCTTGCAGTGAAAATTTCACATTTTGAGTTCAGGTTTTAAATGCACTACATCATTCTCTATAACATAGTTTGGTCTCATGAAGCCCACCTGGGACAGCTGGGAACAGGGAGATGGAAGGTGATGAGGAGGTGTGATGTGATACATAGAGCAAAAAAGAGCCCTCGAATGATGTGACAGCAGTTCCTCCCCAGTCTTGCCAATCCTTGCTGAGAAACATCAGGCAGCTTGAACAAAAAGAGTTCCTGAGTTGCCACCAGGAAATACACGATGGAGAAGCGCTGCAGCACACCTGGGATCCTCAGCAACCTCATGTCTGTCAGGCGGTTTGTTGACCTGGAATCGGATCCTTCTCTCTGAGGTTCTTTGAATATTTAGGGATTTTTATATAATAAAAAAATTTCCTCAAAAGTGGGTTTACCTTGCATTGAGTATGAGGCCAAGGAGGAAGAGGATGGTCGATCGTCGCAAGATGCGAATGAAAATCTGCTTCCTGGAGAAGGACTTCATCAGCTGACTCTTGAGGGACAAAACCAGGCTTACTCCCATTATCCACATGAACCTGAAAGTCATTAAAACTAGAGCCATTGAATTCTCATTCCTGCAAACCTGAATCTGTACTTACATTAGTCAAGTTTCAAGCTTTGGCTTCCTAAAGTTTGTATTTCTTTGCAGTTGTCAATATCAAGCCTTCTCATCATTCTCATGTGCATCAAGAAGCAGCAGGTGTATTCATTGTAGTTGGCTTTCATTTACATTCCTTTGCTACTATGGCAAGGAGAATCCATCCTGCATTGCTACCTAAGACAATGCATATCAACTGCATTCCCAGCTAAACTGCAGCTTATGCCTTCTGACATGGTGAAAAGTGCCACAGCAGATGTTTTACATTGATACTGGGTGACAAAAAAAAAAACAGATTCCGACACAGTATGCCTGCAGACTGAATACTAAGAAACTATGAAGGGTGCTGCATTCAACATTTAAAGGCAATTTCACAAAAAACTCAATGAATTTGGTTTCTCAGATTCCGTTTGGCAGCACTTTTTCAGCATGATGTCAAATTCATGAGTGTGTCAGTGTGCAAAACCTGGATGCTTCTGCCATACAAGACATGACTTGTCCAACTCCATTTCCATTGGAGCCATGCTAGCTCATTTGACATCATACAGAAAAAGGTTGTTACTGGGGTTCTAAATGACTGTTTAAATGAAATTTCTGGAAAACCACCTAAATATGTTGGATGTGACATCCTCTAAATTTCCTGATGATTCCTCATATGGTGTCCAACCTGCAAGCAGTGGCACAGTGATGGGGGCTTCATGCCCCCCAACTCTGGTCAAAATGCATCCACCACTCCCCTTCTTGGCAAGGAGACGTAAGTCCCTCATTGGGGAAATATTGGCTACACCACTGCCTGCAACATCATACTCTTGTTGGGAACATCTATGTCACCTGGTGTCACATCCAATATAGATAGGGAGTTTCCCAAAAAATGTCAATGGAATTGGTCTTCAGTGCCTTAGCAACGGTCTTTTACATAATATCAAATGGCCAGTCCTGTCTGGTCAGCTTGACTATGATAGGGCAAATCCCATCAAAAATGAAGAAAACATCCAAGGTCCATGCAATGAAAAATTTTGGAATTAGACATAGGGCAGATAGAATAGTTATAAGGGTTTCTGAAAAATCATTTTCATTAATACTTTAGGAAAACTATGGGGAAATATTGAATACTAGCTGGTCACTCCTTCAGTGCTCCTTTGTCCTGGGTAGTAATTCATTCCTTAATTCATTTTCAAAGTGGCAAAAAACATATGAAAAGTATGTGCCTGTCAATATGTGTGCCATGAAGGGATGAACCAATATTTTTTAATCGAAACAATCACTCCGATTATTTCTTGTGTGCCTAACATCAAATCTCTTCATAATCTGCCCTGAGGGGATATATTTGAAAAGTACGATCTGCATTCAGCAATTGAACAGGGTGCTTCTGCTCCAAGTTTCAACTTGCTTCAGTTCTCTCTTTCATTGGATGAAAAAAAAATTGGGAAAATATGTGCACTCAGGGGTCTTACCCAAAAATTGAAGTTTTTGGGTAAAAGAATTGAAGTTACTACATGCCTACCAAATTTCAACCTTATCCATTTGCCCTTCTTTGCTGGTGCAAAAATATAGTTGCAATAGACAACCAAGCGAAAAGCTTTGCCCTAAGGTAATGCACCACAAAAGTTGAATTTTTTCTGAACACTACAGTTATGTATATGGCAAAGTTCAATTTTTTATCTCTGTCCAATTCGCTAGGGCAAAATAAATTATTTGAAAATGTCACCGTCAAACAATATGCCCCCAGGGGATGTATAGAAAACTTTGACATTTTTTCCTGAACTCCTTGTCTAAGTAGTCACATTCATGTGAAGTTTAAGCTTTCCATGTCTCTCCGTTTGACTGAAGCAAATATATATCTTTGAAAACATCTCCCCCCAAATTTGGTGCCCCCAGGGCATTTACCTCCAAAGTCTGAATTTTTCTGGACTCAGCATCCCAATAGGTACTTACGTTGTATGTTTCATCCTTCCAGCATATCTAGAACATGGTTAGAAGTAGCATCAGTCAGTCACTCAGTCACAAACATCTATACATATTAGATGACACTCTTTCAACATCCTGTCAATCCTGGACATGGTGTCCCTTCTACAAATGTGTAAATTGAGGATATTTTTGGGGCCACCTGGTATATAGTGCACAATATTTTCACATGTTCCTTAAGACTGGGTTGGCAATGCATATCAGGGGATACCTCCTTCAGTCCATCAATTATTGATAGAATTGTTGATGCTCCCTCCCCCTAAAATTCACCACTTACTGATAGAATGGTAGCACCTGATAATGAATATTAGGCATACGAACAGGAATAAGCATAAATAACCAAAATTGAGTTGTTTTGTCAGTAAACACACCTTTTGGGGGAAATAAAAAGAACCTCCACCTTGTTTATGGAGATTAATGAGCCATTGTTTCTCTTTGCTAAATTCCATGACATAACAGCAAAAATCACATAAATGAAAAGCTCCCCTCATTTGTTTGCAATAAGAAATGCACAATGATTCCATCAGAGTTTCAGTAGGGTAATGGAGACATCCATGCCACTTGCTTCTTCTTAAGTGGTCAGTTTTTCTATTCTGAATGGAGTTTTTCCAAACTGATCCTAAGGAAGTTTAACAAGTTCACTGCTGGCAAAAAATCTCATCCTCAACTAATGCACCAAAAGTAGAATTGCAAGTCATATATTGATATAGTCAATACTTCATATAATGATGCTGCACAGAAACCAAGTGTACAGTCTAGAGACTGCATGGTTCATGCAATGCGCCTAAGTCAAACCCCAAGCCTCAACCCTTGTGGTAAGAAAAATGAAGGCATAGAAACAGCAGTGTCCATGATGCACATATTTGTTATTGTGGTTCCTCAATAGTATTCTTTCATTTACATGTGTACCATTGACAGTAAATGTTTTAAGTGGTATATGTACATGGTTGGAAAAAAGAAAAGGAAGACACTTGAAATAGTGCAATAAAAACAATATATTTAAATGGATTATCTTGAAAATTTAATGGAATATTCCCTAATATGTTCTTCAAGAGCATCAGGTTCATACACTTTCAGCCACTTACTCTTAAATTATGGCCCATTTTATTGAAATGGTAAAAATTCTGAGCAAACAGGCATGTGACTGCTGTTCTGAAGCATAAATCCACATTTGATTTTTGTTTAAAGAAATCTTTCTTTTTTAAGGCAATCCATAAAAAAATGTTGATTTCATGGCAACATTTTGAATGGCTCACTTTCTAAATTTTTTTATTTAGCAAACCTTGTAGTTTCTGTAAACATAATAATTTGCAATGGTAAATAATCCACAACCACCGGTGACAGGAAATATTTTACAGATGATCAACATCTCATATGAATGAAATAAGCTTCTGAAGGAGACCAGGACTAACATAGATTTGTCTCTTTCAATAATGCACTGCATCTGTTATTTTTTTTAAATTCAGAAAAGGACATGATATACATTTGACTAGAACTATGGTTCCTCTATATTCTGAGCCGTTCATATGCTATCCACCACTCAGGGCATGTCAGATACTCTGGGTGCAGATATGCCCTTGCATGTTGTCACAGAAGGAGCCACAAATCCTAAGTTCAAAATATTTGAATAGCATCCCACAGGATGACATACCATGGGAAAGGAAGGTCAGCCACAGTCAGTCCATTCCATCGTGAATGCTTAAAGAACCAATAATCACCACCTCCATAGTTCACGAAGATCATCAGCACAATTGCAATCCTATGAGTAACAAATAATCTCCTCAAATATGCTGAAAAATGGTACCCTAGGGTTGAACACAGAGGCATTCAAAGACATAACCCTCGGAAGGTATCCAAGCTGTTGAGACGTTCCTTGCCCTTGGGAGAAGCTTGAATGGAGAAAGATGATGATGGGGTATGATGCTCAGGTGAACCTAGGTCTTCTAGAAGGGGATCCTCCCTTCTTGTCAGCAAACGTTTCACTCTTCGCAAGTTCTTTTGGGTCACAAAGGGCAGCAATGCCTATCACCATCGAAATGCAACATATTACACATGACATATCCCATTAAAGACAAAGAATACAATCTAATCAGGGTCAGAAATGCTTTAAACAGTTATAAAATGCATTTTTGGGAGTTTCATGAGTTCCAACCACGAACTCAGAAGCTAGGAATTATTGTTAAACTATCCAAACCTGAAAAAAGCCAATAGGTTAAATAGGGCTTCTAGGGAAGCAATAAAGAACTGACCACCCAGGCTATTCCTTCCCTGGCTGTTAGGCATATTTTATCCACTGAAAGAATGACATTTGAACTCTGAATACTGAGCATCACAATTAGATGGTTCTCTTCATGATAGATACACACACCTGCACCAATATGTCCAATATCAGCGTCAATATCAGTCATGAATATCCTTCACCAAATAAATTGCCTTTGCTTCTCTCCATCCAAGAATGGAGAGCAGCATGGTGTTTGCCATCAATTTAAGCTAATCTAGGCTGTCCCATAAATACCAGGTGCAGAGAAATAAAAAACACACAGCTCTTTGTTTAATGCTGTGTGTTGCATATGCATGTTTTCTATATCATAGTATTTTTCAGAATATTATCAGCTGGTTTAGCCAAACAAGCAATTTAAAAATAAATAGTAAAATCTCTGGAAATTCCTATCCAAGGAGGCTTACAAAGGGCCAAATGATGGAATGGCTTTGCACCTGAATGACAGCATTCAGTTGCTGCTTTCATTAAAGTATTGCACTTTTACAAAACTCAGTGCAAAATTTTTTACAAAAAAAAAACATGTTTCAATACTGCTCTGCCAGCCTAAGTCAGCTGCATGATTACAACTGATTTAATAGACAAACTGGAGAGGAAATGATCAATTGTACTCTGTTCCATTTTTCATGTGAGGCTAACAATGGGTAGGAACTTCCAAATATTTTACTTGCAACTTCCAAAATCCTTTTGTGGATGAACTAGATGAAGTAAAATTCATAAAAATATTTTTATGTTGAAGATAAGATGTAGATGCATGCATTCTGGAAGATCCATATCTGTAGACATGACTAATTCCTTGATATAAAAATTCAAACAACAGCATGACTTTTCCCCTGCACTTGGTAAATACTTTTTTTTACATTCTCGTGAAACATAATAGAAGAGTACATGCAAGGATCTGACCAGAAACTAACTTGAAAGGAAGACTTCTGACCTGAATTCCCAGAAGTAGGAAGAAGGCCCAAAGGAGGGGGAGGAATGGATTTGGTGGTTGAATGAGGACCTGGATAGGAGAACAGTCTGTATGATTGAATCCCAACTTGTACACACCAAACTCCGTGAAATGATACGTCACATTGCAGACATTCTTATTATTTGCATCTTGGATGCCCACCCATGTCCCATATGATGTGTTCACCACTAACTCTGTACCTTTCCCACTCTCCACATTTCCAAAATACCATGGGTCACACTGGAAGGCAGAAAAACCATGACAAAATAAGTCAGAAGAAAAAGTATTGGCTCCTTTCTCTCACACTCAATTTCACTATAATGTCAATATTCCAATAGAGAGGAGGAAAAAGCACCAAGCAGCAAAAGGTGGCACCTGCATTCTTATCATATTAGTGATCTAGTTCTCAAAGATCTCAAATTGGCACACATCAATGGAAGAACATTGTCCCACAGTCAATAAACTCATACATGTAGATGGTCCTGTGCCTCATTCAAAAGCCTGATAATATATATTTAGAATTCAAAGCAGACCTAAACAGTTAATGAAAGAAACCAAGAACCAACCAATCAACAATCAATGATTCAAAAATCATAGGAACTACATTTTGAAGTGAAACATGATGGCTGCTCCTTTCCCCTTCCATTTCTTAAAAAGCTAAAATACAATTATCATCTCCTTCACAGACAAATCAAGACTTCCTTCATTTCATTTGCAACCACATAAACTCAACCATTTTTGATCCAATGCATTTGTATGTCTTGATTTCAGTCCCACAATTGTCTCAACTCACCATACTCATCCACAAGGTTCCCCAAGATATATCACAGTCTTGTTTCCAGGTCCTTATCAAGACTGACAAATATGTAATATTGCACTTTTGCACCACTGCCCCCATATTCATGATAGTCACCCTCTGCATGAAATTATTTCATTAGAGGTTACATCTGTAACTCTTCTATTTCTCTGACATCCTGGGTATTGGCTTAACTTATTCCTGGTTTTTCAAGCTCAAGAAACCCTGTGTAGAGGGGTGTCAAGGAATTTGAGGCTCACCCCTTCACACTCAACAGACTGAGCAAAAACAGAGTAGACTTGATCTGCCTTGTCCTCAAGAGTCAGTTTCAAACAGGCTTCATTCAGCTGCAGGCTGCGATTGTGTTTCATCTTGCAGAAGATTTCCCCATCTTGTTCAGTCATTCTTACACACCAATCCTGCAGGAAAGGCTGAGAAAAAGCATGCACAGGTCACATGTGTGGAAAAGTAAGTAAATAACATAATGCTTAGGCTCAAAGCCTCACAAGTGGAAAAGGAATATGAGTTGCCATGTTGCCAAAAGGTATCCAAGGATCATAATAATCCTGGCCATGGTTCATAATAAGAAAGAAAACATTTGAAAATCTCTCAGGCAAGATAAACTTCCCAAGCAATAACTTTTAATATTTGGGATTGCCATTGCTACCACCCATGGCAAATTAGCTACAGTATTGTAGCTGTGGGTGCAACAGTTGTCCATTTGGACACTATTGTCCAATCATCATTTCTCCCACCTTTATAACAGACCGATAAAGATGGATAAAAGTGGAATTAGCATATAGACAACATTCAAAAGACCATTTATGCATTTCAGAGACATAAGAAGTGCTAGTGTAACATATGGAAATATTGTGAGAATCCCCTGCCCCACCCTCCCTTATGCCTTTACTGGAAATGCCAACCCATGCAGATATAATGCATTTGTTACTGATGCTTCTCTTAGTTCACCTTTACAATCCATCCATAAGTTTAATGAATTGGTCTTACCTTAATACATTCCATTTGAGCATTATATGGCACGTTACCATGAAAGAAGTAATGAATGAAGTCACTACAATATGGATTAGATGTATAGGCAGCTCTTCAAGAATTGGAAGAAGAGTTTGCCTATTCCTGTTAATTATTCATCTTTCCAAGCCTTACTTTTTCAGAATCCTACCTCTGTTTATTTATCAATATGCTATCATGGCAATTCTTATGTTCACAACTGAACATGTCACCACAACAAATACTGAATGAGACTGTCATAAGATGACCAGGTCTATATTTTATTATCTTCACTGCACAACCACAGAGAAAGAAAAACCAGAACCACCTGGATGCATACATGTCACTGTCTATGCAATGCTTGTGACTAGAGTCAGACATCAGGATTTAATAGGTCGGAGCTAAGCAGAATCTTCTCTCCAGGCTTGAATGGAGGGAGCCCACGATACGGACAGGATGCACATCGGAATGCATCACCCAAGTAGCAGTTACCACAGGAGGACTTCTTCTCCTCTCCTCCCTTTCCCTTCTCTACCTGCTTCTCGACCTCCAATTCTTCAGCTAGCCCACAAGAGCAGTCCTTGCACGCTTTCCTCTGTCCTGTCGTCCCACACACACGGAGACTCGATGGATCCGGTTTCTTGAGGTCATCCTCATCCAGCAGATCATCTGCATTGATTAAGTCTTCCTCCATTGCATCACTGGCTTCCAGTTTCCATATATTCTTTGCCTCTTCTATTGATTTCCCAAATGAAAGTGGTACAGATGCACCAACCTCAAACTTGGGTTTCCTGGATTCAATGCCAAAACCCTCTGCCTTGACATCAATAAAGCCATTCAACTTGAGCTTAGAGAGGAGAGCTGAATCATCACTTTTCCCAATCAAAATCAATCCACCAGGCTTCAGAACACGCAAAAAGTTTTCCAAAAGAGTATCACTATGTTCACTACTGTCCTCAGGATGAATCCCAGACAGGATGGCATCAAAGGTTGAGGCACCAAAATTGGAATATTCCAGCCTATTTGCATTCTCAATGGAGATGTGACCAGTGTCAGAAATGGCACCTTTCAGCTTCTCCACACATTCCTGCAGGCTTTCTGGGGAGGACAGCTTGTGCCAAACCACCAGAACCCTCCACCCTTTCTGCAATTTCTTGTAAATTTCCTCAGCCATCACATCTAATGCCCTTAAGTAAAGAAATCTGAAAGACAGAACTTTCTGGATAAAACTTTGATGAGGTTAGAGCTAGGGACAGAAGCTCTATATGAATGGTGTTAGGTTCAAAACAGACTAAGCAGAAATTATAGAGACTCTTGATTTAGTGACTGTGAATTCATATGTGAGTCATCATACTGGCTTATTAATATCACATTGAAATTGATTAAATTAAAGTAAATAAACTAGTTTCCATATCCCTGATGCTGCCATAGTTCCAAATTTAAATCACAATAATAGGCTCTTGGTTCTCCAGGGGTGATGAAAACTTCATTTTATTAGCCTGATAACTTATCATTAAGCCTGGAATAGTTCAATGTTGTATTGAACTATTCCAGGCTTAATGATATATGAATCATCCAGGATTGGGAGGGGGGGGAAGGCATATGCAACCTTACACTACGCAGATCGCATTCGTCATATGTTTTGGGTGTAAGAATCTCCAGGCGATAAACGGAATACACTAGTCTATCTACATCTAGCCTACATAACACTGAGAGTGACCTCTCATATCACTATTTTCTCCTCTCAGTGGACTGAATATAGGCCAAACCTAACGCTACCATTCTACGAATGCTTAAATCTATAGGCGAACCTAACTTTCTCCCATTGCCAGACGTTTTCACTTCAGTCTCATAGGCCATTCCCGTTTTAAGCGCAAAATCGACCAGTCAAGCGAACGTGAAAAGCCAATCGATCCACCCATTAAGGATGACGAGGTCATCCCGAACTATCTCCGATTTAACTAGAGCCAAATAGCCAAGTTCATTCATCGACACAAAGAATGAACGACGTAGTTGCCACTTTCACACTCTCCCCATCATCCCTGTAATGGGACAGGGAGAGCGCCATATAGGTCAAACTTTAGATGTACACCAAAATTATGTTCCTTATGACATGTCATTAACAGGCTGGCGCATATGAACGAATAATAAAATTTATAAAATAAAAAGCCTCGTTTTATCATGCAATGGCATAGAGTCATATAATTATCCTCGATCATTTGCATAAACTCAACAAAACGCTTATTTACTTGAGAAGGAACCTGTGGCAACACTATGAAAAAAAAGAGGGCGGCTCGCAAGGAATCCTCGTGCTGTGCGCACGCCGCTTAATCAAACGTGTTCCTGTTTATCAAAACGTGTATTTTTATTTTCTCACGTTAGGTTTCTGGTTTGGCCTTGTGCTTCCATGATGATGGGGGAAAAGAAGAAGGGTTTGTGTGAGGTGTGTTCTTCGCCTTCGGATCAACGGTGTTCAGCTTGCAAGTCGGTTTTTTATTGTAACCGACAGCATCAGCAAGCGCACTGGAGGCAGCATAAGGTGGATTGTGACCATATTCGTGGGTGAGTTCAAAGTGAAATTCCTCTCGTTACCTGTATAGCTCTCGGTGCTAGGTAAATTATTGAAATGAAGGATAATATTCGGTCAAATTCATTCAGGGATCCAGACAAAGCATCCGGCTCCACCCACCACTGCATTGCTTGCCGCAAGAAAGCGGATCAAAAATGTAGCTCTTGCCGCCTTGTCTACTACTGTGCTTCCATTTGTCAAAAAAGCGACTGGAGTCACATTCACCGAGATGAATGCGGAAAGATACGATCTCTGAGGTCCCACATTTCCCCTCAGTCCAAGGACAGTGAGGTGAATGAGGACAGCTTACCCATCCTCACCAAGCAGAAACTCACCCTTCGCTCCTCCCCAAGTAGTCCCACCCTTCCCTACAAAATGGAGCAAAATGAGGAACTTGGACGGTATCTAGTGGCAACCAAGGACTTAGAACCAGGAGAAGTCATCTTTATGGATGAGCCATTAGTGGTTGGTCCTGTTCAAGGTGGCACTGCCATGTGCCTTGGCTGCTACAAGAGAGTCACTCAACTCTCTTGGGCATCTTGTCACCGATGCAATATGCCCCTGTGTTCTGTTGCCTGTGAAGATTCTGAGCAGCACCTTCTGGAATGCAGTTTCATGTCAGTTCAGAAAAAGCGAAAGTTCACCCTCGACCTCTACTCCTACGTGACAATCCTCCGTGCCGTCATCTTAAAGCTCGATCCAGTGTTCAAAGCCAAGTGGGAAAAGTTGAGCAGCTTGGAAAGCCACCTAGATAAGGTGCAGGAGTCTAAGATGTATGCCAAAAGGCGTAACATGATCGTAAAGCCACTACGAGAGCTGGTCGGGGACCCACATTTCCCCGAGGAAGAGATTCAACGAGTGTGCAGCATTTTCGATATCAATGCCTTTGAGATTCATTGCTCCCAGGGTCACATCTATGGATTGTACCCTACTGCCTCGCTCATGGAGCACAGTTGCATCCCAAACACATATCACACATTTGATCGGGACTTCAACATGGTCCTTCGAGCAGCCGAACCCATTGCCAAGGGTAGTCACATCACTGCCATTTATACCAGAATGCTGGAAGGGACCATGAACCGCCGCAGGATGTTGAAAGAGTTCCGCTTCTTTGAGTGTTCATGCCCCCGTTGTGCAGATCCTCTGGAACTGGGTTCATACTTCAGTGCTGTGAGGTGTGGAAAGTGTCCCAGTGGGTATCTATTGCCCCAGGATCCTCTAGAGCGGGAACCCACATGGGTGTGTGAGTCCTGTGAGTACCAGGCCTCAAACAAGGTCATTTCTCGCATCCTTCGCCCACTTGAGGAAGATCTCGTACCTCTGGAACGATCTCAGCCCACTGTTGATGGTGAGATTTTGCACTCTTGTGGTTCCAACAATGTTTCCCATTTACTCTCAAGTGGGAATACTTTTTGCTGGTACAATTCATGCACATTCTCCCTGTTAACATTGGGACAGGAATGATGAGAGAAGCATAGAAACTGCAAGGTCATGATCTTTTGCAAAAATCTGAATTTTTCAGTTCATGGGGAGTTGAAACCCATTCATGAATTCATGATGGTGATTGAGACATCATAAGGTGTAAAACTTCCATTGAGCCTATGTTGCTGTTGTCTTGCCTCAAGAATATGGGAACCTTGCAATACCTGCCGTTCTCGTTTTCAAAAAGTAATAAATTATGGGAAACAGTTCAAAATCACCTTGATGTTTGTCACTGTGAAGCTCTCATTATTATTTATGGCATTACTACCTCTTCAGAATTGACCACATTTAAAAAATAACTCATTATTGATCAACTTTATATGAGTTTGCATTCAGTCTTCAATCACAAGTAAATTTTGTGAGACTATGCTCCTAGAGCAGCATAGGGGCATGAGGTGAAGGAAATGGTCATTTCTCTTCCTCCCCAACTCTCAACCATCCTCATTCATGGACTAACCAGGCATTTTCTGATATCCTTATCCTCTCCTTCTTTTGGCATATTCACCAATATTTTGTTTGTATTATCTACAATGATGGACTGAAGGAAATTTTTCTGCTGGACTGGTTTAGTTAACTTTATTTTTAATATGATGGAATTATTTTGTGAACTCTTCACCATTTTACAAGGAAGTTCTTTGGAGCAAGACCTTGTACACCATACTCATAGACTATTACCTGCAAAATTAGAATTACTCAGTATTAGAGGTAAATTTCTCATGTCTTCATAAATGTTAGAAGTGAAATTGGAAGTCTTCATTTGTAATGTATGATGTTGTATTTCTTTTCCACCCCATGCAGCTTGTGAGGCATATCTAAAGAAATATGGTTCTGTGGTGCACCCAAACCATTACCTCTTGTTTTCCGTTCTCCACTCCCTGTCTCAATTGTATGGGAGGTCCCCTGGGAGACCTTTGCACAAGCTCACTGCTGCTGAACTCTCTCGCAAGGAAGACATCTGCCGGCATATGATACAAGTTGCCGACATCCTTGACCCAGGTACCTCATTCTCATGTTGTTACAGGAATACTTAACTCTATTTAATGACAGTCCAGAAAAAGAAGCATTTCATTGCATCACTGAGAATTGGCAAATACGCACACAAGGGAATTTTCAAGAAGGCAGTTGTTTACCTTTCTTTAATAGATGAAAAAAATATAAATTAGTATTGAGGATTACTTACCGTTGCTTCTGAGAGCTTTCATTCTCAGCTCTCTGGTGCAAACATAAATATTTCTCAGTTTTCATTCTTTGTAGAATGCTGATCCTTGCCCTCTCTAAAAATGTTCTAAATTATATTTTTGTTCTTTTATCTGGTTTGAAATGACGTGTTCTTTCCAAGGACTGGGGATCTTCTGGCCAATGCAAAATTTTATTACTTTATAGAAAAATATTTCTTGCTTCTAGTAAAATCAGTTGCTTTTGGAAATGAGCTGCTTCGAAAATCTCCAGTCCAAACCCAATGTGTAAGATGAAACTCAGGTCTGCTGAAGTCGATTCTTGGCTTGGGTCATGGGGAGGTTTCATTGCATGGGAACAGGGCTTCTTGCTTCTCCTCTTTTTCATTTATTCAATGGCAGCCCACAAAAAATTATTTCTGTTTTAATGGCAATAATTCTGTAACTAATACTTTTCTAGGCATTTCATTGCTGAGAGGAGTGACCCTGTATGAGCTGCAAGCCACACTCTTTGAAAAGGCCAGGCGTCTCAATGAGGGAGAAAACCCTGACATCAGTGAACTTCGTTCCTTGCTCTCGGTACGTATGCAGAACTGAGAACTGCTGTTTCTGGATGCCCAATATTCAGCATAATCAATTGTCAACTACTGCATTTTTGAACCCCAAATCCTGATATTTCATTAGGGAAAGTAGGCAAACAATAAGCAAGGACGTGTACAGGGTGAGTAAAAATTATGTTAACACTAATTGATTATTTTTCTTCTGCAGATAGACGTACACCATGGGTGACAGATTAACACTAGAGCAAAGAAGAGTGGTTGCAAGCTTGATGGAAGTGTATCGTTCGCTGACTGTAGTTTGTCAAAAGTTTGCGGAACGATTTGCAGGACGAGACCCGCCAAGCCGTTAAACGATTTCGGCTAAAATCTGGCAGCATTCCACACAAACACACTTTTGCGCCGCTGTCAAAGCTTGGACGACTTGGATGTGGTACGGTTGCATCCCGAGGTCTTGTGTCAAGATTCTTATTCAAGATTCGCCACACTGTTTTTTGCAGAATCCCTGTTTCCAAACTGCACCATCTGGTCTATTTTGATGGACTCTGCAATATGGCTTGCTGCACAACAGCAATGTTCAATTTGCTTCTACCTGTTCTGGGCCATCCCACATTTCCTCAGTAGTTATCTGCTACCGATCCAGTCTTCACAAACTTTGCGTAGACACGATAAATTGTTAAACGGCTTGGCGGGTCTCGTCCTGCAAATCGTTCCGCAAACTTTAGACTAACTACAGTTGGCGAACGATGCACTTCCATCAAGCTTGCAACCACTCTTCTTTGCTCTAGTGTTAATCTGTCACCCATGGTGTATGTCTATCTGCAGAAGAAAAATAATCCATTAGTGTTAACATAATTTTGACTCACCCTGTATTTCTATACTAGTCTGCATTTCCATTATTCCAGTTGGAAGTTGAAGTGTCCAATATTGTACTCTGCTATTGTTTACTTGGTCTATCCTTATCACCCTTCATCAGCCTGAGACATTTTCAATTTTCTCTCCCATGGGGTGTTTGACTTTAGGATCTTGGGCATTTTTTTTAAGTCCCCAGCACATCGCAGGAGGGTAGTCCTGAAAAAAATGCATATAGAGGGAGCATCATTCTTCCACCAAAAGCAGTACAAAATGCCACTTCCACCATGTATGTCTATGTGCAGATGCTGTTTTTGCTGTGCAACTCCTTAGTCTGACATTATAATTGTCAGCTCAATGACCAAGGAAAAAAATTTAACAAGTTTCATTTCATGGGAGCAATCAGTGTTATGTAAGGGAAAGCAAAGCCCCACTCCTGAACACTCTATTATCAGATGAATGACCATTTCTGAGTAGTTAGTGTATCCTAGTTCATATAAATGTGTCTATTGACCTTAAAAATTATTCCAAACAGATATTAGAAGGGAGATGCTGTCATGTCATGTCATGATCATCAGTTATCATCAGATGATCAGAAAATGCAATGATATTTGCATTTGAGTATCCCATGTCCATTAGCAAATATATTGATATCTGAAGAATTAGGTTCAATAAGGGCAGATTTATACTGGAATGAAGTTCAGAAGTTGGATAAACTTATGTGAATAAGTGACATTTCCCTCTCTCCTGATATGCATAATACTGGTATTGTTCAAGCTGCATGGTTCAAAGACAGTTCTGTCAAGAAGCATTGTTTTGGAATCTGTGGGGAATATACAACTTGGTCTCAAAACATCTTCACATTTGAAAGGGTTACAGAATGAATTACCAAAATGATATCCTTTTTTATCGAAAGGGATGAACTATAAAAAACTTGGACATATAATAAACCCTGATCAATTCCTGAACACGTGAAAGAGGATGTCAATATAGGGATACATAATCACTAGATTACGACTTACAGTTGAATGTTAAAAGGTAAGAGTTTCCAAGGATTTGTGGAGCAACTTTCTTTTTGCATTGTTTTGATGAACAAGGATCACCACTGGAAGCTCATGCTTCACTCAGAAATACCCCAAAAATTCCTGTAACCTTCAGTATGTGAATGGATAGAGCTGGAGGTGAAGTTGTCCTATATTCTGAGTTTGTATTGTATAGCAAATTTTTCATGTGAAATGATAAATTTAGTTGTTATGATTTGAACCTTATAGTAAGACCCTAGGTTACTACCATATGGTATTTATTATCAGCTTATATTGGCAGCCATGAAGGAATTAATGCAAAACAATGTGGTGTGGCAACTAAATGCAGTGTCTCGCTCCTCAGAAAATATCTGTAATGATAGTATTATTATTTTGGCTTCATTTCCAATTAAAATACAACTTAAAGAGTTTTTATCTTGTGTTCAAGAACCATGTTCTTACATATTCTTTAGCTATATGTTCTGAGCATTACTTAGCTTTTAGAATATATAAATTTCCTCTTACATGGAATTCAGACATAGTTTCAGATGAACAGAAATTGCACTTTGGCTTAATTGGCTTCAAGAAGGTTCTTCCATCATCACTTCCTTCACATTATTGCAAATTGCCTCCCCCAAATTTTCCAAAGCATTTATAATTGATTTATAATATAATTGTGACCCTCTTGGCCATTCTTCATTGCCAAGTTCAATTGATGTGCTTTTGCTTAAGCATGTCCTGGCTAGCCAGTGCATTCATGATGCATGCAATCTCAGAAGGAAGTCTCATCCCCAACATATAGCCATTTTTTCCATCCTTCAGGTATTGAATAACATGCTGTGCCAGGATGATGTTTCTGAAATTCACCAAGACTGACCCTGGAACTTAATTACCCTCATCATTATCTTGGCTGTGAAAAGCACAAGCAGTCATCACACCCTCCATGTGTTGATATTTAAACTAATGGTCTCATTGTTGGAGAGGACATACTAATTCTATTACTCTGATTGATGGGGAATGCAATAATTTGAAAATTTGTCACTGTGTACTGTGTAAAGAAATCAACCCTTTTACCACTCCCAACCCTCCAGGCTTTTTGGGTGTTGAGGAGCTTGGTCAATTCCCTGAAGGACATTTAAGTGAAGACCGTTTAAAGACTCTCATACGGAAATCTTAGGACCTCATTTTACTTGATTTCATTTCACTTGATTCTCTTGCCACAAGGATTCTGGCATTCTGGGAATTTGGTCTGTTTTTGTGATTGCTGAGTAGTCAGCTTCTCTGTTAATATGATTCCCTATTGAAATTTTCTTGCACAACTTTTAAGCTTCCATCTGGAAGCTGAACAATTCAAGAAAGTGAACCGAAGGAAGTTCCTGCATGTTTCACTTGTAAAAAGTTAAGGAACGAAGTAAATCAATTGGTGAAAACTTTTCATCATTGCATTTCATGGCTGGGTTTACCTTCGCCTATTATAAGTGACATGTGTAATGCTGAAGTTGTGAACTAAGTGCAATTTTTTAATGCTTTTGCTTTGAACTCAGTTCAAACTGCTTTGCACATCTTCGACCTTCAATCAATCTGAAGGCTGTTGAGCAAGAAAGGAAAATGGCTTCATTCTCCCAAATAATCAAACCATTTCCTGAAGAGAATACAAGAAGAAAATCTGGCCTTAAAGCAAGATGTTTGGAAAGAGCTTCTGCAATGTGTGCAATTTCCCTGTCAGAAGCTTTATAGGTACTATGCTAACTCTTGCAGGTCCGTCAGGTTAGCTGTCTGAGCCCAGAACCCCTAGAGCACCCTTTTGGGTAATGGGTTATATTAAATTTACCCTCTCAGAATGGAAGTATGGAGGTGGATGTCCAGTTTTGATGTGCATTCTCACAGGTTTATTTGGTGGATGTATTGCACAATGATGGCAAATCATCTGACACCCACTTATGAGCTTACTTATGAGTTCACACTGTTGTTTTCTGTGCTCATGTGGCAAATCACATGTAGCAGTTTTGTACTTAGGTATCATGCTTCTCGTTGTGAAATGAACTCTTCCTTTCCCTTTACTGCTGCACATGAACGACATCTTGATGCTGTAGAGCAAGCTTGGGTGGGCAGATAATAACGACTCATACTTTTATGTTATTTAATGAATATGCCATAAATTAAACAGTAATGGAGACCAGAACTGCAAATGTTTTGCGACTGGTACAGTCTCTTTTATCGTGATCCAAAGGAGAACCATATTCATGTATTAATACCTCGTCCATTTTATGCTGCTGGTCCCTTTCTTTATCTGCCTATGCATATTGAACCCAGTTGTCACCAATCATCTCTGGTGACAAAGATGTATTGCAAAATCTCTAGTAGTCAATCTAGTAAGGGTCTAGCGTTATATTTCAAGGTCATGGCTGATGCAGAGCCATTCACCTCAGCCTTGATGTCTTATTTAGAAGGATTCTTTAACCCAAATTGCAGTAGGTCTAATTACCGTATCCTGTATTACAGGATGAAAGGTTCGATTCCTATCCCGCAAGGCATTAATTTCCCATTGCGATAAACATAGATTTGAGGTCTCAGTATAAGGGGATGAACTTTTCTCTTGGCATATGCTCTTATGAGGTGTCATCTTGAGAGAAACTATTCCTGTGGCAGTCATCAATGTTTTACAGTGAACTATGGGGATCACCCCACGTGCAGGTTTTGCTGGGGCTGTCTCTTATATTTTTCGTAGATGATTGATATGTCCTGTTCGGGACATTTGCAAGTTCATCGGGAAAGGAACGTGATGAAGTTGCAAGAAGTATTTCTACTTAGTGTAATATTTTTCTTGCTGTCTTGGCACATTTTTCCTCCTTTATTTTTACCTCCAGCGAGGACTGTCGTCGCATTTTTCTTCGTCGAGTGCATTCCGTCCCCCAGGGAACACGTGCGATACAGACGGCTCAAGGTCCGTGAATCGAAAAGCCCCTTCGGTCTGGAATCCCAACTAAGTCCAGATCCCCTGTAACCTCGTCTTAGACCCACGTAACCTTTAACTCCAGGAGATTCAATTTGACCCAAGTGGCTACCCCAGTCCATTCCAAATATTGGCTTTCACCTCTGGTATTTTTTATGCTGCACATTCCGCGACGGGAGTGCAGAATGGCTCGGGGATTTGCCCTCCAGAAAACTTTGAAAATTGCATCTGACATCTGACTTGCTTGGTTTCGAACCCTATGCTCCTGCCACAACTCAAAGCCATTCACCTGGCTTCACTTCACTTACATATATTGGGCTTATGGTACTCGTTTAGGATGTCCTGAAAATTTTATTTATTGCTGTATTGTGTGAATGATCATAATACCTACTTTAAGTAGTTGAATTTTCTTGATGGCAAGGTAGAAAATCGCAGTCGCACGTCAGAAAAAAGGGAAATTTATTTTCAAGCTCAGATAGCAGCAACGCAAATAAGGGTAGGATTACAGTTGCCCGTGAAGATCGAAAGCGACGTTGAATACTCCCTCCGCTTCGAGAGTCGCTGTCGACCAAGCTCGGGGGGGGGGGGGTCGTGCCGCTGTTTGTCCCGGCAAGTGAAAGTCATGCTTTTAGGAAAATATTGTCGTGTAACTTGCTGCCGTGTATCTTCGAAATGAGGTGCATTAAATCAGGGAAGAGTTATACTAATGATGATTGCGGTTTAATTAGTAATTGTATACCAAAAATGAAAAACTGCGAGTTTTTTCTTCCAACTCACTGCGCAGGATGTTTCTGCACTCTTTTTTTCGACGCACCATCAAGTGGCTGTGCAATCAGTCAAGCAACCAATGCGAAATCAAGTCTGAATGTTTTCTTCGACATTTTTTCATCTCACGTATTAGGTGCTTAGTCTTGAAGGAATACATTTATTTATTTCTGTGTTGAATTTGATGGCATTGTGACTATGCCGTGCAATCTATTGGGGCCTACGGATGACGATTAGTGATCGCGATCTCCTCTCTTGCAGGAAGGGCTGATCTACTTGAGTCAGTCGATCTACCTCCTCCAGTACGAGCCGGGTCACACGCCGGAGGGTCAGATGAAGGTGGCCGCCATAGCGAACCTGGAGCAGGTGTCGTCGTGGGTGAACAGTCTTCAGCTGGACATCCCGAGCCTCGCCGTGACGTCGTCCGCCGCTCCGCCGGCTCAGACGTGAACCGCCCGTTCCTTTTTTATCCCGTTCCCTCGCCGTCACTGCCAAAGACCCGCCCACGGTTTTCCCTTGCGAATCTCTCGTCTGCGACGCCTGGGGGTCTCCGGCCCTGTCGGAGCGGAGGGCGTTTTGCTCAAAGTGTCTCTCTTTGCTCCCGAGGCCGTGCCTTAACGATCCTCGCCGATTCTCGTGCTTCTAACATCCTTTTTGAGTGTTTCTACGATCGCTTTCTCTCTTTCGTCGTCGTGTTAGTCGTGATTGAAATACGCTATAGTCTAGAGCTGGGAGTTTCCTGGAGTCTCCGCGGTCACTTTTCGTGATGTCGTGAATAAATTGGTGCTCTGGGAACGTCATCACATGTTGCCTGGTCATCGGGAACTTCCCCGTTTCTGTCGATCACGTGGACACCGTGTGGCTCGTCTCATTGTCCCTCTGTTTGACTCGTGCATTAACGCATGCAATATGCAACGCGCCGGGCCATTACGGAGTTGCAGTCCTTTTTATGGAGAGTGTCGTCATTCCCACATTTTCTCTATTCATTTCTCTCACCTTCTAATGGCCGCAAGCCGCCCTGCGAGTCTCAAGGTCACGGAATGCTACTGATCGAGCAATATTAGTATCGTAATGATGTCGTAAAAGACTCCGCTCATAATTTCGCCCACATGAGTCAGAGTCCCTGACTTCATTTTGTCCAGAGGAAACTGCAGTAATGATTTATGATGCGTAAACTTTTCTTCTTCGGTGCTTCGAATCCCCGAGGAAGCAACGTGTGTCAAATATTTGCTACCATCCGACTTCTCCGATCAAGTCCCAAGACTCCTCGATTCTTGACGAGGTTTACGGCACGAAGGACGGGGTGCTTGAAGGAATCACACAAACAGGTGAGCCGAAAGAAAACAGAATCCTTAATTCTCGATCCTCGTTGAAAGCACGTCAACCCGCAAATTTTGCTGCAAACGAGATTTGTGCCACACATTTGGCCATTCCGTGAAATTGTTGTCTCAGAGCCAACATGCGTAATCCGCTCTGCAAAGAGCTGCGTCGATACCCCGCAATTAACCCATAAGAGGGTTTTACATTTTTAATGGCCCGGTAAATATCTCCATCTAGAAGACACGCTATCGATTTTCTCCCGCCCTTCCAATGTCACCACATTTAAAAGCAGAGCCGCAAAAAAAACGAGCTGCGTCACCCCGTGTTCCGCTGAAGGTCGACATCCATGCGGATCTTCTCCATCCCCGTGTTAACAGCGATATCACGTGGACAACATCCTGTTTCCTGAAAGGTGGACGGTGCGTTCGCCTTCGCAAAAATAGATAAAAATATATAAACTCGATAAAATATATCGCAAGCTCTTACTTTAGTCATGAAGACCTACTTCTATCTAACGTCAGTTTGCCAAACGATTTTTTAATTTTGCACTTTTATATTTAATTTATTTTAATGCTTTTTTGTAATTTTTTGGATGATTTAATGTAATTATTTTATTTTGTATACCTCTATTTTCAAATATTATTTATTTTTATGCTCAAGAGCATCACAGCGTTTGGTTACACCGCCCTGGTTCTCTCGACGCCATTCCCGAGAAGTCTTCCACGAGCAACACGATACGACTCATTGCAGGCTGTCGGAGCAGAGAAGCATTTGTTCTCGGAATTTTTCGCTTGAAAATAAGCCGGATAGATGAGTAGGGAAAGTGTAGATGGCGCTGAGGCTGCAGCGGCTGATTTCGAAATGCCCTTTTAAAGGGCCCGTCCGTTACGAGTCCTGACCTTATGACCTACGGAAAAAAACGTAATAAATGGTAATACGATTCCCTTATTCCTCTCTCTCGTTCTGCACGGAGCGAACGAGTGGAACGGATGCAGCGACTCGCAATCGATGAAGTGAACGCAGGTATATCTGCGAGGTTGTAATCTGCGCGGCACGGTGATCGAATGAATGAGAGTCGGGCGTGACGATCGCCACAAACGAGGCGATCATCGCGGCGAATTTCCGCCGTGCCATCGGGCGATAAAGGAGAGAGAGAAGATCGGTAGGCACGAGAAGCCGAATCACGACGGAGGATCGGATTCGGCTTCGTCAGCCAGTGCCAAGGACGGGGCGGAGCGGAGAGCGAGGGATCTCGAGGGTCGTATCAGTGGCTGGGGAATCCTCGTCCGCGGTGCGACGATAAGGGATTTTTTCCACGTCGGGGAGGAATCGGCGACCTTGAGAGAGTTCGATCCTGTTGCCAGGGCATGTGCGCCTCACGTGGTGCGCCTTCAGTTTCCGAGTGACGGGGGTGGCAGCCGGGCGGTCCGACGCAGTGCCCGAGGAGGATGATGGACGTGAAGGCGAATGCCGACCGGGCGAACAAGGTGTGCCGGGTGTGCGGGGACAAGGCGTTGGGGTATAACTTCAATGCGATCACATGCGAGTCGTGCAAGGCGTTCTTCAGGCGGAATGCGCTCAAGAACAAGGTCTGTCGTTTTCGTCTGCGATACGCGCGGTCGATCCGTGCCTCGGTTTTCGCTCCGTGCCTCGGTCTTCGCTCTGTGCCTCGGTCTTACGCAACCTTGGGGGAATGTCGTATCGTCGTTGGCCCCGTGCCAGCTCTCAAGTCCCGTCCTGTTTTTTTATATTATTTTTTTACTCCTGTCGACTGGCTTTTCCGGTTTCTCGGTTCCTCGTCGTCGAAATCGGTCACAACGGGTTGAGTTCGGAATACACGCGGAATGCCTTCGTGAGGGAGCACCGCCGTATTCCTGTAGCATCTGTGGAATTGGACTTGTTTGCATGCGGAAAATCGAGAAGGAAACTTGTTTGCTAGGATCATTAATTAGGAAGCGAGCTTTATGCAAATGCATGCGTTCCCGGAACGGAATCGCGGAATGGATTTGTCGGAGTGGATGCGATTCTTTCCCCGAAACTCAATGCGCATTTCCGTTTCGATCCTGCATATTGATGAATTTATCTGCATAGTTTAAAAAATTTCCTAAATAAATAATCGACGGATGAGCGGGGGCTGACGGTTTCCTTGATGGAATGTTTTCGCTCTCGCGCGTGGGTTACCGCCGACCGATCCGTCGGCTCCTCGCTGGCCTCGTTGGCTCGTACGGCGCACTCTCGATTCTCGATTATTTATCCCCGGTACAGATGTGCACGTTCGTTTGCGATGCATTTTTATTTTATGCTCATTGTGCGCATTTCACGGAAGTATTTCCTGCACATTCACGCGTAGTAGAGTACTACTTTGTCAAAATAAGCCATCAAACGGAAAAAATACCTATTTAACGTTTTTTCCTAGAAATATCGCATATCATCCGACAAGTCGAGGCAGGGTGCGCGATCCGCGCTATCGCTATGTCCACGAAACGTGGAGGGCCTCACTCCCTTGCCTTATCGACGAGGGGAAGAGGGAACGCGGAGAGAGGATGAGGGAACGCGGATAGGGAAGTGGGAACGTGCGACGCGAGGGGAGGAACACGCACCGCGCGATGCGAGTGGAGGAACACGCACCACGCGATGGGAGGAGAGAATGACGTCACCGCGCGGCGTCGATCACGTGAGAGAGGATGAGTCAGGTCCGGTGCTGCGTCACCGAAGCACTCCCATCATCCTCCTTCTATTTGCATTACGGATCATCGGAGTATGTGGAGGATTAAAGAAAGATCCTGGATCCCCCCCGCCCCGCCCCGCCCCGCCCCACCCCACCTGCGACCGCCCCTCCGGTCCCTTCCAGCTCCGTCGGCTGTTGCCAGTCGACCGGACGCGCTGC